>JBBMOC010000140.1:211554-222360 GCA_037975185.1 Centropyge bicolor
GGTGGGGGGGGGACTTGTTTCTATTATTTGCTTTTAACTCACTCAAACCAGACACTCACTCAGATATTCAGACGTGCATGAAAAATTCATAACCACTTATTCAAACTTCTGCTCCTCTTGATTATTTTAACAATGTCAAAGTTTTATCAGCCTCCGGGGAAACTTTGCAGCCTCAGAGAGTTCCTTGAATCGATGTAGAAACTGAAGAGAGAATATCATGGATTGGCTGTGGAGTTAGCATGACTGCAGCTGATGACACGCTTTTATCGATGGCTCATCGAGTGTGTTCAAACCTTCGGTCTCACAGGACGGTACAAACAGGAAGTCAACAACAAAAACTACCTGGATGAGGAGGAGGAGCGAACGCCAAGCGAACCACAAACTCGACTCAAACTCAACATATCTGCACCTGAGTCCAGCTCCGGATGTCTGGGAGAACACTGTGAAGTCTGCAGTTTTACACAAATGTTCTGGCTTCAATTGGAGATTTCTTCACTGAATTTAAGTTTTGACTGGTTGTAACTAAAATTCAAATATCTGAAAATCACATTAGAGAACTCTCTCACATAAATGATGTTAGCATCAAGAAAAAAACAATAGTTTCAAAGCTTCTAACATAAAAAAGTAACATTGGTGTGAAAGAAAGTAACATGAGCTTTATTGAGCTTTACTTTTACTTTGTCCTTCAGAAATCTACAGGTGACGTCACGGAGGCTGCGTCCATGTTTGAAACAGCCTGTGGTCAAAGTGCAGGTCAGAGGGTCAAAAGGTGAACAATGATGAAACTGCTGCGACTGTCCAGTGAAACACAAACACACGAGCATCCTGCTGCAGATAGTACAGCTGCTCTCATATTTGCATGCTTCATGTTCACACTGATGGCTCTCAGGTCCATCAGTCCTGAGTGGAAACATGAGACGGACACATTCACAAAGAGACATTCACTTGCTTCCATTCAGTTGATGAAAATTCCAGCTGAGTCTGAGTTTGTGTTGTTGGAAAAAAAGTTTCTTGGTTGTTGTCATTTTAAACAATTTTCATGCAAACCACAATGTGAAACGTGTCCCAGCGCCACAAGACAGGTGGACTGAGCATCAGCTTCTCATGGGAACTGTGAAACTGAATGTGGATGGATCACAGACACTGAGACACACCTTTAACAATCACATTACTGGAAACAAAACTATTAAGTGTCTGCTGTGGATGAGTCACATCCGAGCTCAAACAGGCTCGAGAGCCTTCAAAACAAAGTGTGGCTTCCACTCAAACATCAGTTCTCCAGCTAACACCGAACCCGAGCCGTGACCTGATCTGAGATCTGACCTCCAGCAGCTCCTCTTTCTGTTTGTGCTCGTTCCCACAGCGGCGGTCGAGGCGTCGCGTCCTCAGGTGTCAGAAAAGCTGCGGACGGCGAGCAGAGAGTCGGGGAAAGGTGACGGCTCGACTGCGTCACAGATATCTGAAGACAGGAAGCGCCATGTGAAAGAAACCGGGCGAGGACGATGATACGGAGGAGACAGGATGAAGAGGAGCAGCTGAGTAAATACTGTCGTCCTCCTCTCCGTCCCATCAGCCACCTCTGCTGCTGCTGCGCTCACAGCGGATTCCTCTGGTTTGACTGTGACATGATGTGATAAGTGATAGAGCAGAAGGAGCCGTTGTTCTGTCTGTGTTGTTCATTCAAGAGCTTCACTAAACCACTTTCAAATAAAGCACAGAACTAGAATAAAGAATAAAACAGAGCAGGATTGTTGGTGAGTGTCAGAGCTGATTGGAGACAAATGATTGGAACAGAGGACGTGGCTGAGACACTCACTGTCAACTGCCAACTTACTTCTAGTAGTGGTAGTAGTATTTCTACCACTGGTACTCTGAGATTACACACATCATCATGTCACAGTGGGCTCAATGTGACCTTCGACCTGCAGCTGTCACAAATGTCTCTGGGGTCTAGAGGACAGAATCAATGTCTTTATTTTAGAAAACGAAAAATTGACTCAAATTAGCAAAAAGTCGACTGATTCTGGGTCAGATCCAGATGAAGATGAAAATCACACTGAGCAAAATCATAGTGAGAAAGAGTTTCTGGCCTTTAACGTCCTGGTGACCGACTGAAAACCCAGCGTATACGCCTGCTCTGCGTCAGGTGACCCTGCGTCAGGCGACACTGCGTCGGGCGACCCTGCGTCGGGCGACCCTGCGTCGGGCGACACTGCGTCGGGCGACCCTGCGTCAGGCGACACTGCGTCAGGCGACCCTGCGTCAGGCGACCCTGCGTCAGGCGACCCTGCGTCAGGCGACACTGCGTCAGGCGACCCTGCGTCAGGCGACCCTGCGTCAGGCGACCCTGCGTCTCGCTCGTGTGTGTGTGTGCTAGTGATGAAATCCAGCTGCCTCCTTCAGGCTCTTCCCTTCAGAGGACGTCCTCAGCTCTGTGTCGGCAGATTCACTCCAGGTGACGAGCTGCGTCAGGTAGCACATGTGGAGATGAAGGTTTCCTCCTGTCCTTCCTGTTTATACTGTTTCATATTCTCACCTCATCTTCTCTGTTCATTCGTTGATAACGTCCAACCTGGTTCACACTCCTTGTACTTGTATACGTCAGGAGTTAAACTGCCAGTACTTTTAAAGTGTTGATACTTTTTTATACTTCTCATTTACCTGCTGTTTATCTCGCTGCTGTAACGCTGCAAATTTCCCCACTGGATTTCTGAGGAAAATCTGATCTTAATGACTCGATCCCACGGACGACGATACAAATAAATGTAAATGTAAACAGCTGTAACAGAGACCAGAACCAACGGTGAACCACGACACACAGATGCCTTCCCTGTGAGCAGACGGCAGAGGCGACATGCTGCTGCCACTTTCTCAACAACAGAACTGAGGGAGGACGAGCAGCTCGCACTGACGTTCACATGGACTCGTCTGAGACGCTCCTGGGAGAAACAGCAGCAGTTTGCTGTGATGTGTTGGGGTCAGTTTGGCCCCTCGTGGCCACCGTAGCGGGGGTGCAGGACAAGATGAGCCGCTGCAGTTTAATCTTTTCTTCTCTAACGTCAAACTTAAAAAGCCGAAGCAGAAACATGAACGTAAAAATGTTAAATCCATTATGTGTTTAATCAGAGTTTTATCTCTGCGAGGTTCCTCTCAGATTAATCTCCTCTCAGAGGCGACCAGGACAAATTAACAGCAAGTTTTCGTGCTAATTTTAACGGTAATCCGGGTGTTGATTGACAGTGTTGTCAGACCTCAGAATAACTCTGCACTCGAGTGTCCGTGCTGTTTGGATTATTTCAGATTATGTTGTAATTCCCTCTGTAATCTCCTCCGCTTCAAGATTGGAGAGTCGCACTCTGCAAAGTGTTTGATGAGATGTGGAAATCCTGATCGTCACTCTCATGGAAAACTTTCTGTGTGCGCTGATCGTCGGAGATTATCTCGCTCTGCCCGAGTCCGAAGGACCGCGTGAAGAAAAACAATCAGACTGGAGATGAAGTGAAGCAGGTGGTTCACACAAACACAAAGATCACCATAAGAAGCTGAACCCGACTCATAAACAGCAGAAATCTGCAGCTTCCTTCTGCTTCTTTTGGTTCGTCGTTCTTTGTCATTTCTAGTTTTACATCAACTTTTCCTTTGATTCCAGCACAAACTCAGCTGCAAGTCTGACGTCTCGTTTTGTCAGTTCAACACATATAAAAGCGGCCAGGACGCCACGTTATTGATCATCAGTGAAAATATTATTAGAACCCATATTGTTTGACTGTTTCCACAAATATAGCAGAAAAATGAAAGAAATAAAAGTAATAGTAAAAGTGTAATTCAGTCTGTTTACAGATTTTAGAGATTTTATGTTTTTCAATGATGTCTGTAAATCACTGAAAATATAGGAGCTGCTAACAGGAGCAGCTAAAAGGAGCCGCTGACAGGAACCACTAACAGGAGCAGCTAACAGGAGCCGCTGACAGGAACCGCTGACAGAGGTCGCTAACAGGAGGCGCTGACAGAGGTCGCTAACAGGAGCAGCTAACAGGAACCGCTGACAGGAACAGCTAACAGGAGCAGCTAACAGGAGCCACTGACAGGAACCGCTAACAGGAGCAGCTAACAGGAGCAGCTGACAGGAGCTACCACTGGCTACACCAGTGTTTGTGCTAAGTTAGCCTAGGCTAAACATGCAGGAACCGTTCAGTCCCATCAGATGATATGGTCTGTGGACTGAAATGGACTGAGGTGAGGATCACGTCATATTATTACACTGGACATTAATCTGCTTTGTCATATCTGATGAAGTGTTTTGGTTGTTGTCATATCAATTTTATCATATTAATTATATTTATGGCATTAATGAAGGTGTCTTGTTGTTGAACCACACATCAGTGGACACATTCATTTATTATCTTTTAATATAGTGAGGTGTTTATCATACTTCACCAATCCTTCTGCTCACCTATAAAGCTCTTAATGGCCAAACACCATCTTATCTTCGAGAGTTCACTGGACCCTATTTTCCTAACAGAGCACGACGCTCCCAGAATGCAGGATTTCTATTGGTTCCCAGAGTCTCCAACAGTAGATTTGGAGCCAGAGTCTTCAGTCATCAAGCTGCTTTCTGTGGACTCAGACCCAGTCTGGGTTCAGGAGGCAGAGCTTATAGTCAGGGTTGGTCCAGGTGAGCCCTGAGCCGTCCCTCAGTCCTGCTGCTACAGGCCTAGACTGCCGGGGGACTTCCCATGATGCACTGAGCTTCACTCTCCTTCTCTCTCTCCTCTCCTCCACCTGTCCCCCCCTCCCCGCCCCCGGCAGCAGCAGATGTCTGTCCATCTGAGCCTGGTTCTGTTCTGAGGTTTCTGCCTGTTAAAAGAAAGCTTTTCCTCTGTTGTTGCTCATGATGGACCTGTTGGGTCTCTATCAGGGGTTTCAGGGTCTCATCATACAGAGTCTGGTCTGGACCTGCTCTGTATGTGAAGTACCTTGAGATGACTTGTTGGGATTTGGTGGATTTTACAGTTGACCAAAGAGCTGAGACTGAATTTATTGTGAATTTATCTGATCTTTCAGGTTTCTATTGAACTAGACGACTTGACACAGGCTGTGATGAGTCAGAGATCAGATGACATCCAGCAGAATATCTGTTTCTGAGTCGCCCGCGTGAAGTCAGTTTTGGACTGCAGTGTTTTATGGCTCTGGTCTGTGCTGAGCGGTTTTATTTCAGTCCTGGCTGAGGCTTCACTTGGTGATGGACTCAGTGAAGTTTGCAGGTCTTTGTTGTGGCTTCGTGTGGAAGCGGCTCTCGGGGCCTGTGGGGGTCTGGCTTCAATATGTCGCTGTGTACTGGCGTTGTGACGATGTGGTGAAGGAAACCAGACTCTCTGAAGTGTACCTTCGCTGAGCCAGTCTATTTCTTCCTCCTGCCACTCGCCACAAAACATCCAGGCTTCAGATTTCAGTCTCCGCGTCTGTCCGACCTTCGACAGAGAAAACAGAGAAAACAAACCTCTGCGCTGACCTCCGGCCAGGCTCAGGCCTGGTCATGTGACCAACGGGTTCCAGGATGGATCCGGTCTGTCTGTGAGCAGGTCTGGTTGAAACAGCTCTCAACACGCATCAGTGTCTCTGTACATGAATGTAAGCTGAACTTTTCACTCTGTTTCAAACTAGTGAGACAAAATCCCAGCTCATGTTTTAACCATTTAAATTATGGATAGGTCAGAGTATAAAGAGACATTTAGGTGTCAGGTGCATGGTGGGAAATCAGAGCGCTGTCCGTCACAGCTGAAGTGTCCATGCTGACTACAGACTGTTTATAAAGATGGACAACACGTCTTCACCACCTCCCAAAAAATAAACGTCCTGGACTCAGGTGCTGCCGCCTTCCATCAAGGTCCCACCCAGCTGAGCTGTCAGTCACGACATCACACCACTTTTTATAGCATTAAATAACTCAACTCAAACTAATCAGGAAAATGAACATCAGTGTGATAAGAATTAAATAAAGAGAAAGAAACCATCTTTGGTAAAATTAATTTGATATGTGCTTTTCTTAGTTTGGTCCTTGTCCCGGCCGCTAACATGGTTAGCCAGCCAGCAGGGGGCGATGTTGTGGCTATATATATATATAGTTAGTGATGCTGATGAGCGTTAGAGGGTGACACAGTGGACTTTCACTCCTGTCCCGTCCCACTCCCACAGAAACAAATCTTGTTCCGTCCCAGTCCCAGGCCAGAGGGAAAAAAAATTCCCATCCCGCTCCCACTGAGAGCGACTCCCGCTTCTTTTTTCATTTAGTCTTTAGGCAAAACATTGAGTTGGATTAGATTTTCTCCCCATTCGTCTTTAGATTCCTGTGTGTTCTGCAGTTTTAGGAGCAGTTCATCTGTGGGAATACAGGGAGGCATTTACTGCCCTCGTCCAAAGCAAACCCTGGCTGCAGGGCTCAGGACAAACAGCACAGGGCCTCTGGTCCCTGCAGCGTTTCTATGGAGCAGCAGCGGCCCAGTCCTGGTTCCAGCTCTTCTTGTCACAGTCAGACTGGACGGGTCACACCATGTAGCTGAATAAACCCAAACACAACATCTGAAGTTGCATATTAGCTACTGTTTCCTTTAAACAGCGACGTTTCTGTACATTGAAGGTCAGTGATCTTTCCCAGTTCTCTGAGCTTCATAGAAAGCTTCTTACTTTGTGTTGCAAATCAGTTTCTACCACATTGGTTTCTCCGCCGCTGTGTGCTCCCTCCAGTGGTGGCAGCGGCCAATCAGCGGCCGAGCACTGTTGGCTTCTGGGCCGTGTAGTTCTTTTGACTTGCGTTACAGAGGAGGCTCACTGAAAGAAAAGCACCTATTGGTTGGTTCCCGCGCCCGCCGGCTCCCGTTACTTTTTTGATCCTGTACCGGCCCAAACACCTGATTCATAGTCCGAGTCACAGAGTGAACAGGCCGACTGTCTGAGGGGGCGCTTCGACCTGTCAGCTGAAACAAGCTCCGCCTCTCTGCTTTACAGACTCAGACAATTAAAGCATTAGTGTGAAATGGAAACGTTTAAAGTCTTAAACCTTCACCAGGTTCAACAAAGACAGTGTTTATGTACCTGCGTTATTTGAAAATGTGTACTTTGATACATTAGGATGATAATACTTTAAAATGCAGTAAAGGACTAGTTAAGACAACATGTCCTTCATCAGTCAGACAGAAATGACTCCTCTGTTAGTTTGACTGAAGTAAAAATACTCTGTGTTCAGTGGATGTAGTGTTATTATAATGTTGTCTGTCTTGTCTTTTTAAAGCTCAGTGAAGTGAAATCTGTCAACAAGGAGCCCAAACCCTCAGTTTTCTCTTTGACTTCAAATTATTATTAAAGAAATACAGATTTATTTAACAACATGTTTCATTCACTCAGCTCCTGTTTCTTCTTGAACCATGAGGATGAAGATCCTGCTGTTGACCGACATTTCCAGACTCTCAGTGAACGCGATCGGAGCTGATCTGAGCTCAGCTGTGGGCGCTGTCGCTTCAGCACAGCTTCATCTTCCTCCTCCACCTCCTTCATTCATTATCTGTCCCCTGATCCTGGGGGAGTCAATGATCCTGACCCAATTAGTATGAGCCTCCCAGGCGAGGGGGGGGGGGGGGGGCACCATCATGGTCCAGCTCCTTTTTGCTGTCGTGCCCCCTGCTCAGGAAAATGAGATGCTAATTAATTAGCATTGGCATCTTCAACGGCACACGTCAGCCTGTGTACGGAAATCAGTCCCACGGTCAGCTGCAGGACTCGCTACAGTCCTGACCCTGAGCACGCTACAGTCCTGACCCTGAGCACGCTACAGTCCTGATCCTGAGCACGCTACAGTCCTGATCCTGAACACGTTACAGTCCTGACCCTGAACCTGCTACAGTCCTGATCCTGAGCACGCTACAGTCCTGATCCTGAACACGCTACAGTCCTGACCCTGAACCTGCTACAGTCCTGATCCTGAGCACGCTACAGTCCTGATCCTGAACACGCTACAGTCCTGACCCTGAACATGCTACAGTCCTGATCCTGAACCTGCTACAGTCCTGACCCTGAACACGCTACAGTCCTGATCCTGAGCACGCTACAGTCCTGACCCTGAACCTGTTACAGTCCTGATCCTGAGCACGCTACAGTCCTGATCCTGAACATGCTACAGTCCTGACCCTGAACACGCTACAGTCCTGACCCTGAACACGCTACAGTCCTGATCCTGAACCTGCTACAGTCCTGATCCTGAACACGCTACATTCCTGACCCTGAACACGCTACAGTCCTGATCCTGAACACGCTACAGTCCTGATCCTGAGCACGCTACAGTCCTGACCCTGAACACGCTACAGTCCTGATCCTGAACCTGCTACAGTCCTGATCCTGAGCACGCTACAGTCCTGATCCTGAGCACGCTACAGTCCTGACCCTGAACACGCTACTGTCCTGACCCTGAACACGCTACAGTCCTGATCCTGAACACGCTACAGTCCTGACCCTGAACACGCTACATTCCTGACCCTGAGCACGCTACAGTCCTGACCTTGAACACGATACAGTCCTGATCCTGAGCACGCTACAGTCCTGACCCTGAACACGCTACTGTCCTGATCCTGAACCTGCTACAGTCCTGATCCTGAGCACGCTACAGTCCTGATCCTGAACACGCTACAGTCCTGATCCTGAACACGCTACAGTCCTGATCCTGAACACGTTACAGTCCTGACCCTGAACACGCTACAGTCCTGACCCTGAACACGCTACAGTCCTGATCCTGAGCACGCTACAGTCCTGACCCTGAACACGCTACAGTCCTGACCCTGAACACGCTACAGTCCTGATCCTGAACACGTTACAGTCCTGACCCTGAACACGCTACTGTCCTGACCTTGAACACGCTACAGTCCTGATCCTGAGCACGCTACAGTCCTGACCCTGAACACGCTACAGTCCTGATCCTGAACACGCTACAGTCCTGACCCTGAACACGCTACAGTCCTGATCCTGAACACCTGATCCTCCTGCAGTGGCTGCAAAGGCCTGAGGTCGAGCTGGGGTCAGGTGCTGCGGTGACCTGTAGAACTTTGATAACTGAACAAATCGATCAACAGAAGCATCGATCACACAGCTTCTCAGGAAACATACTTCCTGTAGAAGACAGATCAGACGGAGACAAACCAACAGTCTGAGAGCTGATTCAGCCGCTGAGTTTACCTGAGGACAGAGAGTCAGAGAAGAGCTTCAGATCATGACAATAATCTAAGAGAACCTATTTTCATATTTGAGATCCAGAACGTGTGCAGATGATCAGAGACTGGGTTCAGATGATCTGAGCTGGTGAAACATGAGTCAGTCACTGTGTCCTGATCTCACATGTTTCATGATCCAAGATGGCCGATCAATGAAAACAGGACACCAGATAGAAGTGACAGAAGTCACTCTGATCAGACACGTTAGATTTGGACCAACACTCAAAGTTCCGTCTCTCCTTCACTGAACTCTCACTGATGTGAAGGACTTGAGGCATGTTTCAAGTAAAATGGGACTTTTGAGCTCAAAATGAGTGCAGATGCTAATTCCTCCTAATGACTGTGTCAGTGCAGATGATCGTCAGGGTGGAGGCTCAGTAATGAGGTGGAGGAATATTCACGGCACGCCGCCTCTCGCCCACAGAGCCCTGATGACATATGGCAGGCCAAGATGTCGGCCATCGCGGCGCATTAACCCAAGGTGACAGATCCATCCTCCTTCTGACCTTATTAAGTGAAAACCCGTCAGAGACGCCATGACTTCGGCCCAACGACGGTTTAGTGCAGGTCACAGGATCAGATGTTCACAGCCTCCATGATGAAACTGTGCTGAGGAGGAAACGCTGGAGAACAGGAAGTGAGCTCACAACCAAGGAGAAGAGCGTCCAGAGGAATCGTCCTTGTGAACAAATGAAATGATCGACAATGTTCAGCACTGAACTCGACTTCATTTGATTTGTAACGAAGGTGAAAATGAAAATTTGTGATGTCACATTTATTTCACTGTCTCAAAGTTCAGAACTGATCAACAGTTCAAACCTTTTATTTTGCTTGTTGATGCATCGTGATTGTGAATCTGCAACTTTGCTTTTTATTAAACCAAACATTTAAATTCATGTGATAAAATATTCATCGCTCAGGAAACATTAGGAGCTGTTGAACAAACACTGCTGTAACTGATCCGATGGTGACGTCACTGAAGGGTTTAGAGATTATCGATGAAATGGAATAGAAAATTCCATTGATTATATTCAATACAGCGGAATAGTTAGCAGTTTTCTCTCCTTTTTTAAACTTGTCTTTACTGTATTTTTCAGGTCAGACAACAGTGAAATGAGCAGCCGGTGGAAGCAGCTCTGTTCACCTTGTTCAGTCTCGATCAGGATGAGCCAGGAGGCTGTGAGAAACATCCCAGACCTTCTGAAACTTATCCAGGTTGTTCCTTGTGAAACAGCTCCTCTTTTTACAAGCAAACAGCTCGACATGTAATCCAGGTACCATCAGTACTGTCAGTACTCCAGGTACTGTCTGTACTCCAGGTACCGTCAGTACTCCAGGTACTATCAGTACTCCAGGTACCGTCAGTACTCCAGGTACCATCAGTACTCCAGGTACTATCAGTACTCCAGGTACCGTCAGTACTCCAGGTACTATCAGTACTCCAGGTACTATCAGTACTCCAGGTACCGTCAGTACTCCAGGTACCGTCAGTACTCCAGGTACTGTCTGTACTGTCAGTACTCCAGGTACCGTCAGTACTCCAGGTACTGTC
>JBBMOC010000140.1:222692-233131 GCA_037975185.1 Centropyge bicolor
GGAGGAGGAGGAGAGAGAGGAGGAGGAGGAGGAGGAGGACCGAGAGGAAGAGGACAGAGAGGAGGAGGAGGAAGAGAGAGAGGGAGGAGGAGGAGGAGGACCGAGAGGAAGAGGACAGTGAGGAGGAGGACAGAGAGGAGGAGGAGAGGAGGAGAGAGAGGAAGAGGACAGAGAGGAAGAGGACAGAGAGGAGGAGGAGAGAGGAGAGAGAGGAGGAGGAAGAGGAGGAGAGAGAGAAGGAGGAGGAGAGAGGAGGAAGAGAGAGGAGGAGGAGAGAGAGGAAGAGGAGGAGGAAGAGGAGAGAGAGAAGGAGGAGGAGGAAGAGAGAGGAGGAGAGAGAGGAAGAGGAGGAGGGGCTCAGCTTCGTCACCTCCCTCCTGTAAAACGAGACACACTCCTTTCCATTTTCCAGTTTTGCATTTCAGATTTGAAAGTTTCCGTTTTTTGTGTTTCAGTCTCAAAAATGTGACAAAGAGAAAACAAGTTGTTCATTAATGAAGTTAAAGATGAAGCTTTGTTCCTTCCTCAGTGGGAAAATTCACATTTCACAGCAGCAAAGAGGGAAAAGCTCAGCAGTGACCAGGAGCTGCCACCAGAGCGGCGCCATCTTAGAATCCATGGAATAAATGTATTCATATACATGAAGGTATTTCTGATGTGCTGTGTATTTTTATACTGTACTCTTCTAGTGTATGACATAAATAAGGCAAAATACTACATAATACAAATATATTAGAAAATGGATAGAAGGAAAGAATGTAGTTCATGTACTGTTGTACTTTATCTCAGAGTACATGGATTGTAGTATTGTTTTCAGAGTAAATGGTCTGTAGTGGGTAGTCGATGCCAAATCAGCAGGCTCCGACTGACCGTCTCTGATTTTGTTCATAATGTTTCATTTTAATGTCCTTGTTACTAATAACTGCTGTGTGTTTGTTTGAATGAGCGTTTGTGACAAGGCCTGAGTCTGATCTGAACCCAAATGCAGCACCACAAGACAAAGTTTCAAAATAAAAGATCTTTACTAAAAAAATGGCGAAACTCAAAATCACTCTTAAGAGGAAATTGCAATAACAAAGTACAACAGAAAATCACTCCAGAGAGAAAACCAAACAAAGTACTGAAGTGAAAATCACTCAGACGAGGCTGAGGCAAAACAAGACATGAGCTAAACAAAGTATCAACAGAAAAGGGAAACCTGACAAAGAGAACACTGAGCATGAGGCGTAGAATGACAGACTATACAGACAGGACAAACTGGCACAGGACAAGGGAAGACACAGACATTATATACAGGAGGTAATGGGGAACAGGTGGAGACAATCAGGGCGGGGCAGACAATCACACTGGCGGGAAACACAGAAGGAACCAAAGTAAGGTTACCAAAGTAAAACAGGAAATGACGAGACAACATGAGACAAGACATAATGCAAAAAAGTAACAACGCTTTTTCTTAGTCATGACAGTTTGTCCATGGTAGCACTTTTGGCTCTCTATATCTCCAGATTGAATGACTCCACATGTCTGATTCTTTTCAATATATGAGACATGTTGTAGTACTATCAGGAACACAAGTTATATCTGTGACAGAAATGATACTTTCTCATATATAGGCCTCTAAAAATGGAAAAAAGCTTGTCACGTCTGTATTTGGATGCTCATAGCAAAAATCTGACAAGGTTTACCAGAAAACAAATGAGATCAGTGAAAAGAGCAAGGTCTGATTGATATATGTCCCAAAAATGAAGTTGGTGCTGTGAAGAAAAATATTTAATTCAAGCTGGTGAATATAGAAGGTTTTATTATCCATCACATGCATGAGGACCAGTAAAAAACACTGATATATACTATGTGATTTTTTTTAGGTGAATTTTTTGCATGTTACAAATTAACATTAAAACTAGTCAGAACCAGTGAAGGTTTAATTCTGAGCATGAAATTGTTGTTTTTTGGGCTATTTTCACCTTTTTTGGACAGTTAATGAGTCGCGGCAGGAAACGAAGGAGCAAAAATGAAGCAAATCGTAGTGCGTAGCCATCTTGGTAGCCTACCTCCGGTTACTCCAAATATGGACAAAGAGGTGGAGCGAGGGCGGAGCTGAGGCGGGTCCTATGGGCCGGCTGAATGAACGCTATTGGCTGAAAAAAGCCGCTTTATTCGAAATAATCAAACTAGCTACGGCTAACCAGCTAGGTTAAATGCTAAATATCGTTGCTAGCCGGCTAACCCCACGACGATCTCTTTCCCAAACTCAGTGACTAGAATTAGCCGGGGTGACGCCCTTTAGACCGTCAGTGGCTAGTTGTCAATCAAAGTGGCGCCACTTAGATTGACAGCTATGAATTGTGCATAATGATGTATGCTGTATATTTTAAACGAACGCCTTATAAAAAAATTTGCCTCCCCCCAGAGTTGTCATGGAGTAGAAAAACAGCTTATGAGACTAGAGCCATGTTTTGAACCAGGCTGTAAATATGTTTTTTTCTGTGGTAAAATCTGACATTTTAACATGGGGCTCAAATGTAATTGACTCCCTTCTGCAGCCTGCTCTAGTGGTTATTCGAGGAACTGCAGCTTTTTTACACTTCCGCATTGGCTTCATTTTTCAGTGCTGGAGGGTGCCGCTTGCTCAGCATCCTGTTAGCTGCTGTTGGTCAGCAGCAGGTCGCCTCACTCGTTTATATCCATTAATTAGAATAAATTCACCATGATCACAGAATCCATTTAAAAGCTGAGTCTTTGTATCAAGTTTCATCACGACCAAAGAAACTAATTGAGGCTGTTGAGGCGACGCGGCTACAAGGTTAGCAGCGGCGGAACCATCTTAATGTGTGAACTGACGTTTCCTGTTCTTTTAATCCTGTTGGCATGTTATTAATCTAGCAAAGAGGAGCTAAGCTAACATGCACGGTGCCATTACCAGGTTGCGTCAGACTGCTGGCTTCACTTCCTGTTGCCATTACTCTTAAGCTAAGATTGTGAGCATGGGAAACATTAGGCCATCAGAATCATAAGTGCATTGTTAGCATATTGCTAGCATGTTGCCCTGTCCAGTACTTTGGTTTATAACAAAGTTAATGGGGCATCAGACTCAACTGTGTTGCGATCACGCGTCCGCTACGGGAACAAAGGTGACACCTAAGTGAAGCTGGGCACAAAGCTAATTTAACATTAGCAATGCTAAGCTACCAGCTGCCAAACATCAGCTAACAGAGACTCAACTCTATGTTTTTATTGTTTAAAGACTGTGAGGATGTTAATTAATGAGGAGACCACGTGACGTCTGAGAGCAGAACAACAGCAGTCAGCAGGAAGCTCCGTCTGTTTGTGGTTCAGGCTCAGTCTGATGCTCGAGGTGTTCGAGCTCCAATCAGAGCCGACAGCATGAAACCAGCTTCGCTCCTCAACCGTGAAATTAATGTCGCTGTTCTTTGTTGATAATCCAAGAGTTTTCAAAAAAGCCTCCAACCAAACAGTTTCTCTTCATTTCTGTGACTGTCAGCTGGAGCATAAAGCTCCGAGACCACACTTTACCTATAATGTCCTTAATTCAAGCTACAAACATAAACATACGGTCTGTGTGTGTGTGTGTGTGTGTGTACAGTGTACTCAGTGAAAACATGAATAGTTTGTCAGGCGTCCAAAAATGATTCAAATAAAACAACTGAAGAATCACTTCCTGTTTGTTTTTCTTTTGCTTGTAAAATTGTTTAACAATCATCAAAATAGTTACTGATTAATCCAATTAATCGAATCAATGAATCAAAGAATGGCTGCAGTTCAATATTTAACACCACATCGTTTGTTTTAAGACTCACAACAGCATCAATAATATTCATGTTCAGCTGAGGTCACGACCTGATGACATCATAAACCTCCAGAACAAAATGACACCAATAAAGATTTTTACTGCAGACGCCGTAAAACACAGAGACATTAAAGCTTTTCATTGGTCTGTTAATACACATGTTCGCTGTGTGTGTGTGTGTGTTCACTGTGTATGTGTGTGTTCACTGTGTATGTGTGTGTTCACTGTGTGTGTGTGTGTGTGTGTTCACTGTGTGTGTGTTCACTGTGTGTGTGTGTGTGTGTTCACTGTGTGTGTGTGTGTGTGTGTGTTCACTGTGTGTGTGTGTGTGTTCACTGTGTGTGTGTGTGTGTGTTCACTGTGTGTGTGTGTGTTTTCACTGTGTGTGTGTGTGTGTTCACTGTGTGTGTGTTCACTGTGTGTGTGTGTGTGTGTTCGCTGTGTGTGTGTGTGTGTTCACTGTGTGTGTGTGTGTTCGCTGTGTGTGTGTGTTCACTGTGTGTGTGTTCACTGTGTGTGTTTACACTGTGTGTGTGTGTGTTCACTGTGTGTGTGTGTGTGTTCACTGTGTGTGTGTTCACTGTGTGTGTGTTTACTGTGTGTGTGTTCACTGTGTGTGTGTTCACTGTGTGTGTGTGTGTGTTCACTTCATGTGTGTGTGTGCGTGTGTTCACTGTGTGTGTGTGTGTGTGTTCACTGTGTGTGTGTTTACTGTGTGATCCCTGAGTGTGTATTCACTTCATGTGTGTGTGTGTGTGTGTTCACTGTGTGTGTGTTCACTGTGTGTGTGTGTGTTCACTGTGTGTGTGTGTGGTGTTGGGGACGGAGGGTCAGGGGGGCTGCAGAGCTCAGCTGAGGTGTAGCTCAGTGCTGGTGCTGCATTCGAGGCCCGATGTGTTAAAAGGCTCACTTACCTCAAACTCTTGACCTGTCATCCAGGATTTCTGGAATGACCAACTCTTATGATTTCACTTAGTGAACTGTTTCTCTCTTAATGATTCATTTTGAAGTCGCTGTTTCTTTTCTCGGCCTCTTGACATCAGACAAATGTTAGTTGATCAAATGGACATTTGAATCAAAATGTTTCATCAAAACCTTTATTATCTTCTCACACTGCTGCGTCTCTTCACTTGCTTGGATCAAATAAAACTTTTAGCACTTTGTTCCAGATTGGTCCGAAGCCTGACGTCGCCTCAGTGGCTTCGAGGCGTCTGCAGATCCACTTTGCTCGGGTCTGTCCGCAGCCCTGGACCTGGCAGCTCAGGTGGAGCTGCAGACTGAACCGCAGCCTGGCTGCCGCTCAGTCGCTGCGGTGAACAACAGAAACTCAACGGCACAAAGGATAAAAATGGATCCAGCCGGATATATGAGGTGGCACCGCCTGTGGAAACATGAAAGCTTTTACACGTTAACCCCCCTTCACCGCCCAAACCACACACATAAAAGACAGTTCTGCTCCAGCCTGAGAGGACGGGGACGTTTACAGGTCCAGACTCGGCGTCTCCAGCCCACCGGCCTGCCTTTGATTTGGGGCTCAGAGGAGCCGGAGACGGGCTGAAAGGCCCCGCCGCCCTCTGTGGGCCGTGGCGTTGACTCAGGGGTGACGACGGCCTGGCGGTCGGCGCTAATGGAGCGAAGCCTCGGCGGTGCATTCAGGGACGCTGCGCTGCCAGCAGAGTCTCGTAACGCTCCTTAAGAGCCGTCCAGGAGAAGGAGGAGGTGTCGACCTGAACGGAACCAGAACATTACACAGACTCACTCTGCACTGTGGTGACATGTACATACAGAGTCGAACAAGCAGAAAGAGCAGAGCATTCAGTGGCATCTATTGGGCAGTCTGCAGACCTCAGCCGGCTGAACCCCCCACCCTCCATAGCGGAACCTACGGTGGCCTTCAGGTCACATAAAATCCCCCATGAGACCTCTGGAGCCAGGGTCCGGTTCGTCTGTTCTGGCTTCGAACAAAAAGACGACGATTCCTGTTTTCTGGTGATTCTACTGGAATGAAAAGAAGCTCACGCTGTGCTGGATGTTGGTGCTACCTCAGTGTCCACTGAGCTTAGCGCACAGACTGGAGGACCAGACAAGCTGGTCGTCAGTCTGTCCGTCCCTGACTGAAGCTAGCTCTCAGCTAACTGCACTAAGATAAGTGAACCCAACCTTTGACCAGGCAGGGAGGCTCCAATGAAAGACACTGGACAAGGTGCATTGTGGGAAATGTGGGATCCCATGATTTTGGACTAAATTTGAGGATCTGCTGCCCAGATGTGGATGTCTGGACTTTCGGTCGGTTACCTTGACGACGTGTCTGCGGGCGACGTCGGGCCTCCTGCAGAGCGTCTGCAGCCGCTTACAGAGCTGCTCAGGTGTGTTGTACAGGTACTCGGCTGCATGAGAGAGCAGAGAAGATGAAGATCCAGCTCCACACTGACCCTGTGTTCATGCAGCATTCACTGTGAGTTATGCCTTTTCATTACCTGGGAATATTTCAGGATACACTAAAGCCTTGGGACACAGGGGATAACAGCCGCAGTGAACAGCCTCTAACCTGAAAAACAGGTCAACACGTTCAGGGTGATTCACTTTCATGTCTCCAGCCGCCGCTTAGCTTAGCTTTCCGCTGTCTTGTATCAACAAGTGAGTTGTGTTCTGCACCGTATTTCCATCCGTTTCCTATCTCTGTTCATTCTGTGTCAAGTATTTGGTGCAGGTCATTTCTTCGAAGCACTTTGAGCTGCGTTTTTGTAGGAAAGGTGTTTCACAAATAATGATGATGATAAAAGCTATTATTATATTTTGATGTGTCCAACCTTTGTTTATGACCTATGTGTTTACAGTTAATCAGCTAATGTTAGCATGCTAGCACGCTGAGCTAAGATGTTGAACATCATACCTGCATGTTAGCAGGCTGATGTTAGCATCACAGAGCTGTTAGCATGGCTGTGGACTCTCAGCCTGGTTATTAATCATTTTAACCTGAAAACCAAAATGAAGATCAGAAAAGGGTCAATCAAAATATCAGTCAGTGCTTAGCAAGACAAAGTGGAAGATCGTCCACACAGTGTGAATGTGAGAGTAGCTTCCACTCGTTCATTCGATGATCCACTACTTTATCTGGTGAGCTGCCCCAGAGGAACACATTCTGGGGCTCGTCAGTGGACAACTGAGTCGTCTCTATCTCACATCTCTTCATGTTGGAAACATTCAAAAATAAACAACAGATCTGATGAATCTGTTTCAAAACAGCTGGTTCAGGATCTGAGTTCTGATGAGTTCTCTTCTGATGTGGATTATTGAGGTCAGTTCTCCGATGTGAATGACGTGATGGTTTCACTGGACTGAATGACTCCATCGTCACCGCAGGACACGAACAAGCGTCTGCTCACACTGATGATCACAATTAATCAGATTAAAGAGAAATCAGTGATAATGAGGATGAAGCTCTCAGCTGACACCAACAACACTCGGCTCAGGGCCACTCTGACGATTCAGTGCTGATCTCAGACCAGACTTCACATCTCCGAAGAGAAAACTGCTTTTATTCTGATGACCGGAGCTGGGACTTTTATTTTGTTGACCACATGCTTCTGGTGATGGAGACATTTTTCAATATTATTTGAATTAATAGAAAAAGAGAGGAGAAGCAACTGACCGTAATAATGATTGTTTTCAGTCTGACACAGTGAGCCGACAGTTCAACTGTGCGTCCAGAGTAAACACCTCGAGTTCTTAAAGGAAATCAAATGTCAAAATGGAGCCTGCTAGTCTCTTCTTTTTTCCCCACTCAGAATCAAATTTTATATCACAGCTTTTAAGTCATGGATAATTCTCTCTCTGAGCGTTTCAGCTGCACAAAGCTTCATTTGCACTTGAGGTTAGATTTCTGGTTCTGTTCTGAGGTTTCTGCCTGTTAAAAGGAAGTTTTTCCTCTCCACCGTGTTGCTCATTATGGAACTGTTGGGTCTCTATCAAGGTCTCATCACACAGAGTCTGGTCTGGACCTAATCCGTATGCAAAGTACCTTGAGATAACCTTTGTTGTGATATATACAAATAAAATTGAAAATTGAAAAATTGAATTAGAGATGCTAATGTTAGCACATTAGCCTGTTACTACGCTAACATTAAAGAGAGATGAAGGTTCCAGATTCCAAGCTTGTTTTGTTTCCACATGATTTGTTTGAAATGATACTTTAAAAAAATGTCTTCTATCAATGTTTTTAAATGTGTTTTCTGAGGATGGAGAAAAAGGACAGAAGCCGCCTGCTCTCACAGACCTCCATGTTAATATTAACCCTGTTAAAGTCCACATTCCTCCATTTGTTCAGAGACAGACTGTTTGTACGAGCAGCTGAGGATCCGCAGAGCCGTGGGGGGGCCGAGGGTCCTGGTCCCTCCTGGTTTTGGATCAAAGGCAAACACAAACATCACGCCCCCCTCGGGGATGACACTTCTTCTCTGCCATAATTAGCTCATGATTCATTATCACACAGAGGCAACAGAGAGCGTCTCCTCTCGTTACACAAATGATGCTCAGGCTTTTATTCCATTCCATCCAGCGGCTGCCTGTTGTTAGCTTCACTGTGACGCTGACGCCAAACCTGCAAATCATCACTGAATTGAATGAATTTGTTTTTAACTTTAAGTCAACTAATTAACTGTAGAAGAAAACCAAAACATTAATGATCAGATTCTATCAGCATCACTTCTTCTACTGCTAGCATAGCATGCTAACATCTTTCTGTTCTATGGATTCTATGGAAACATGTTAGCATGATATCATACGGACCACGTTTTTTTTTTCAAAGTAATCGGAGCTTCATTCTGGAGCTGACCCTCAAACACAGTCAGTTTGTTCTTGCTAGCATTTAGTGGAAGCTAACAGCTGAGCACTCCAGCCGCTCTGTTGCCGGCAAAACAACCAACACAAACATCTTCACCTACTCCCTCAACGTGAGGACGTGAAGAGGCTTTGTGACTGGAGAGACATCGGACTGACGCTGTCACACTCAAACTGTGAACATTCAGCCTCATTTGAAGGCAACTGAATAACCAGAGCAGGTTAGATGAAGCTTAGAAAGCAGTGCTAGCTCAGCTGGCGCTAGCGTAGCTGTTAACTATGGAGGCCAGTTCCTCTTCATAAACCTGTCCAGTGAAAAAGAGGGTCCAACTGCAGGACTTTCATTTTCCCACCACTGGGGTCATTTTGACTCCTAAGCTTCTATTTCCTTTAACTGTCACATCATCTTCTGTCTGTGGTGGTTTTCAGGCTCCCACTTCTACTGTCTTCAGTTTGAGTTTTTAAACTGTTTAAACAAAAGGCCTTTTCTAGTTGAACGTATTATCATCAGTTGACTCCTTGTTTTTCTTAGCGATGGAACTGGACTCTGCAGCTTGAGCTCACACATAAATAAATATGTCAGTGAGCTACAAACTTGAATCAGGTGAAGATCAGACGACCGCCTCTGCAGGCGGACACACTCAGAGCTCTTTGATTGGCTGTGCTTCAGAGAGCGGAGCGTCTGATTGGCTGGTCGCCCAGCCCGCAGCTCACATCCACCTGACTGAGCGTGTGATCAGAGGCAGAGTTCAGGTGACTGAAGTCTGAGCTGAGTCACACCTGCAGGTTTCACCAGGCCTCTTTGAAGGGACACCTTGATCTGCTGAGGCCACCTGAAGAAATAAAGTCAGGACACAGCCAGTCTGAGGCCTGACGCCTGCGTGTTTCTGCACACACACCGAGCTCAAATCCTCTCATTTGAACATGTAAATGAGGCATTTCGTGCTTTCTGACAGGAAACTGGACGGAATCGAATCTAAACCTCCTGTGGTTAAACCCTCTGAGCAGACGGAGGAAGAGCCAAGACAAATACAGCCAGAAACACCATCTACTTCTGACAGACCCCCCAACATCAGAGATACTTTCACATCATTCCTTCTATGTTACTGTTTTGTTCGATGTCATTCTAATATACTTGTTTACAGGTTTTCTGTGCCAAGTGTGACGGGCGCTGCAGCTGGGCTTCTTCTGTGAATTCACACAGTAACTGGTGTCCAGGATGGGTCAGTATAAGGAGGGACGGCCTGTGAGCATCGAGCTGCTGCCAGTGTGTCGGAGTGGGACACACTCATCGTCACAGTGAGCGGGCAGAGTGAGAGAGACCAGGACACCTGAGGCCCAGCGTCACCGCCACAGACTGTATGATTCTGGATTCTTTTAAACATCACATTTTTCTTCTTTAAAGAAGATGTGTTAGAAGTGTTTATGTAAACTGTTTGTATTTATATAGGCAGTGACCTTCAGTACAAACTGAAATAAACCTGAACCTCACAGATTGTTGTATCACTGACAACATAAAACATATCCAGATGAACCAAACTTACATGGCCACGCCAAAGAACTCATGTTTGGCAGTGGAGACGACCACGTCGGCCTGACTCAGCACCTTCAGGTAATCCTCTTTACTGGGCAGGAAACCCCAGTTCAGGATGTGACTGTCCAGCAGACGTCTGGCCTCCAAGAAGACGTCTGCAGAAATCAGGACAGGAAGAAGAAGAAGAAGAAGAAGAAGAAGAGCGCAGGTGAGTCAGAGACGAGAAGAAGAAGAAGAAGAAGAAGAAGAAGAAGAAGA
>JBBMOC010000140.1:238128-264064 GCA_037975185.1 Centropyge bicolor
GTCATTGTTTCTGACTGTTCAGTGAAATCACCTGCTGCTGCTTCCACCTTCAATCTCTACTGATCTGGGTTTGTTGCTTCATGTGAAAGAGCAGAAAGAAGGCGACGACTGAGCATGCTCAGTGCAGAGCAGTGAGCTCATTCATATTCAGCAGCACAAGCAAAAGGAAGCGACTGTGATGGTCTCGTTTACAGACGAGTGATTCAATATTCTGCTTCATGTTTTTACTGACGTTCACAATGTGAGTGTGACACCAACAGGCCGCCTCACCGTCCTGAACCAGCAGGGGCCGGCGGGTCTCACACCCACCCGCTCTTTGACCTCATGGTGGCGCTCTCACAGTCCAGCTCATGAAACAGCTCGGCTCACACTTCAAATGTTTCCATCCTTTGTTTCATTGTTCTTTCACTTTCTGAAAACTGTGTTCTTTTAAAACTGCAGAGACGCCATTTTGTTTTGTTCTACCAAAAACACAAAGAGACTCCGTTTTACAGCTGCACTTATTAAACCTGAGGAGTCTGGAGTGAGTGATGAACGGCCGCTCAGCGTGTATTAGATTTACTCTCTCTGTGAGTGGGAGTGTTCGCTCACTTCTCAGATTAACAGTCTTTCAGCATGTGAACCCTCTGAAACCAGAGTGGAGAGTTTTCTGTTTGTTGTCTTTCAATCAGGACGTCAATCCTCTGATCCCCATCAACAGACCGCTCTCACACACAGATTTAACCCCCGGCCCCCGGCCCCCGGCCGGTGCTGCAGCATCTTCACCTGGAACAGCTGCCGCCCCCCCCCCCCCCAGCAGCAGCAATAAGACGGAGCTGTAATCTGAGGATCGGGGCCACACACAGATTAAAACAAACAGACGAGAAGCTTCAATCACAGATTAACAGAAATCCTCATTTCCAGCAGAATAAAAGCTATAATCCATCTGTGTTTTTGCTCAGTTCAGAGCAGATTACACGTCGGCTGCTGTTGTCACTGATACAAGAGAAGGTGAAAAACACATCGACAGACAGGACGGTGGCCTGAAGGTCCAATAATCCCTGTTTACAAAGTCAAACCTGAAAATGTGAATCAAGAGCATCCGAAGCTTCAAATATCATCAGATCTGAGATCAGACTTTTCAGGCTGCTGAAGGTGACAGGAAGTGAAAGCTGACAGTAAAGATCCTCCACCAACTTCAGAATAAAAGCCCTGAATACTGAGTGCATGCTAACACGCTAATGATGGAAACCATGGCTTCTCGCTAACTGAAGTATTATAACATTATTATGACATTATTCTTATGGCAAATACAACTTTATTGTCATAAAAACAAATTGCTAATGCATTTCATATCATGAAGTAAATAAATGCAACGTACCACCTGTGAGGCCAGACGATGTGCAGAGGTCTCCCCTGGCTCTCTGGTCTGGGCTCTGTGCTGGGCTCAGAGGTGGACTGAGAGTCCTGCTCACACCTGTCGGCTCATCACAACAAAGGAAAACTGCTCACACTGAACACGCTCCTGCACATCCTGTGGGACGACTCTGTGCATATTCAGTCAAATCTGATCTGAAGTTATCAAGAACTTGTTACCCTGGCGTCTGCTGCTCGTCCCGCAGCGTGGTGATGTCATCAGCACGAGACGTCTCTGCAGGTCCGCACAGGAGTCTGAAAAACAGCCAGCAGAAAAATCAGTTAGAGAAACAAACACAGAAGCTTCCAGCAGTCCTGAACGTCCCTGAACGCCTCATCGCCAAGACAGGACGAAGGACAGTCCTTCAGGTGCTCCAAGCCTCGAGGCGGCCTGTCCTCCACCAGGACCTGGACACCTCCAGGGTCAGGACCCGTCACAGACAGACAGGTAGCAGACAGACAGACAGATAACAGACAGAAAGGTAACAGACAGAGAGACAGGTAACAGACAGAGAGACAGGTAACAGACAGACAGACAGACAGACAGACAGACAGACAGACAGACAGACAGACAGAAAGGTAACAGACAGAGAGACAGGTAACAGACAGAAAGGTAACAGACAGAGAGACAGGTAACAGACAGACAGACAGACAGTTAACAGACAGACAGACAGACAGACAGGTAACAGACAGACAGGTAACAGACAGACAGTTAGACAGACAGACAGGTAGCAGACAGACAGACAGGTAACAGACAGACAGGTAACAGACAGACAGACAGACAGTTAGACAGACAGACAGGTAACAGACAGACAGGTAGCAGACAGACAGACAGACAGACAGAGGTCCAGTCTGATGTTTCTGCCTCTGAAGAAAACAACTTGATTCAATGGTCCATTTTAGAAATTGGATGTTTGACTGGAGGCAGTAAAAAAGGGGTGGGGGCGGGGTGGGGGTGGGTAATTATGTTATTGATAAATCAACAGTAATCTGTGTGATGACCTCACCTCTGCAAGGCTAATTAAAGATGAAAAGATGAAGGTCAAAAATCATTTCAGCTCATTTACTTTATTGGAAAGAATCACAAGAGTCTGAAGAGTGTGAACCTGGTCTGGACCTGGTCTTAGTCTGGACCTGCACACACACAAGCACCCACTCTGAGTGGATTCATGAGGCCCAACTGGAAGCAGAGAGCAGATCTACAAGTCATATGTGAGTTTAGCTTTCATTATTTCTGTCCACGTGAACTCGAGCTTCACATGATCCACACAGACTGAAAGTTCCCGCTCACCTTCCTCTGCTCGCCCGACACACACACACACACACACACACACACACACACACACACACACACACACACACACACACACACAGGACCTGAACTACAGAGCGCTGTGTTTGTAGCTTTATGGTGAGCTGCCTTCCTGTCAGAAGGATGTCTGTGTTTTGTGGTCTGTCTGAGGTGAAGCGTCTTCATCAGACCAGGAGCAGCTCCTCGCCTGCTCTCGCTGGCTCCACGTCAGCGTCAGTGTCAAAACAATCCAATGTCATTTCAAAAGGTCGAAACACAGCAAGCTGGCTGAAAGCCAACGTTAACGACGTGACTAAACAAACACTCAGACTTTATTTTCATGTCTTCATTACTTTGTGCCGACGGCTGGTTCGGCTGACTTGATGACGGTTTGTGTGCCCGTGCGTCACCTGCAGACACAAACAGACGGCTCCAGGAGAGCAGCCAATGACAGAGCACAGCCGCCAGCCGACGCGTGCGTGTCGTCGACGAGGACGGTGAGAGTCGGGAACAGGTGCGTCAGGCTGGGGGGGTCACACAGGTGAGCTGACAGCTGAGGTTCAGATCCTGACATCCACGAGAGGCCGTCCTGATGGTGACCAGGCTTTGATTGGAGACCTGAAGAGTCCAGCACAGCAGTTCTCTGTGACATGTCGGCGGTGGAGGGGAAACGTTCCTTTAAGGTTTAAGACATATCAGGCTTTGATCCGGTGGGCTCTGAGTCACAACATGAGCTTTGTTGTTGTGCTGGAAGTTTCTTAGAAGAAGTGCTTAAAAACTGCTGAGGACTGTGGTTGAGCTCTGAGCCCTCGGGCCTGAAGCCGTCCTGGTGTCAGCTCTGAGCTCGGAGGTGTCTGTCACTTGGAAACCATGTCATCAGTAGAACGGCCTGGATCTGAGGGGAGCGCTCGCCGTCTGAGCACGTCATTACAGCACATTAACATCCACATTAGAGTCATCATGAGAAGAGCCGGGAGTCAAAAGCAATCGCTGCCAGAGTCCAGTGTTTGTCCACTGGTGGTGCGATGACCTGAGGGGGGTCCTGACCGAGAGGGCGAGCAGAGAGTGGAGAGTCAAACCGTCTTCACTGAGGTGCTTCTTGTGGTTCTGGGGCACAACAGGAAATGATGTAACGTATATGTGGAGGGAAAACTGTGCCATCAGGAGCAACAGGATTATTTTGAGTCCAGAGAAGAAGCAGCATCTGCTCCAAATCTGGGCTCATCTGCAGGTTCATCTCAGGGACCTTGTCTTCATGTTAGCTCTCTGATTGGAGGGGGCCAATCAGCAGTGGCTGATGGGGGACACTGCAGCTGCGCTCGTTAGCAGCAGTTCAACTTTGTGATGTTGACTGAACACAGTGGTTTCTGGAGTTTTTCCTGCCCCTGAAGAGAAGTAGTCCTGGACACATTAAGTAGTTCTGGACACATTAAGTAGTCCTGGACACATTAAGTAGTTCTGGACACATTAAGTAGTTCTGGACACATTAAGTAGTCCTGGACACATTAAGTAGTTCTGGACACATTAAGTAGTTCTGGACACATTAAGTAGTCCTGGACACATTAAGTAGTCCTGGACACATTAAGTAGTCCTGGACACATTAAGTAGTTCTGGACACATTAAGCACTGGGGACCTGAAATAAAACCGCCCAGCTTCACCTCAAGCCACCACCATGTTTTCATGTGAGCTGTCCCTTTAACTACCTGATAATCTGTTTGGAGCACTGATGACACAAACTGCTGAACCTGGACAGGCTGCTGGTTAAACCTTCAGTCAGAGTCGGACCTGATCTGTCAAATCTGCAGTTTGATTACACTTTGACGACTTCACAGTGAGTCAAAGTGTCGGCTGATGAAGCAGGAAGCTCCTAATCACATGTTTAATCTGGAGGGATGAACAGCTGCCGGCCACCTTCTTCCTATCTGCCAGGGGCTGACGTCACGCTGATCCTCCGCCACCAGTCCACTACGGCACTGTGCACTACAGGCTGGGGGGGGAGGGGTTCTGGGGGGGGAGGCTGTTTGTGGGTGACTCGGCCCTGAGTGGCTCCATATGTCTGTTTGAAGAAACTGTGATGAAGAGGAACGAATTAAGGATCAAACCAGAGCCCGTGATTTGCCCTTAATACCACACACACACACACACACACACACACTGGCTGCTGTTCAGTGGTGACATCATCATAAAAAAGAAGTGTTTTGAGTCCAGCCCTCACACCAGAAGCACCAGACCTGACTAAAGCCATGCGAACATAAAGTCACAAATATGTGAACACTGGTCCTTGTGTCATAAATCTCAATCACTGTGAAACGAACATGAGCCTCATTCTCAGGACGTGATCATCGACCCAATATCGGTCGGTCATGACAGTCGACGTCTTACCTGGACGCTTCACGACAGAAAGACAAGCAGGTCAGAATCGCTCTTTTCTGTCAAGTTCCACCACATGGTGGTGGCGTCAACCAATAGGAGCTCAGAGCTTCTTCCCCTGTTACCATGGAGAAGAGAAAGAGGATCGATGTTGCCGGTGGAACTGTGAAACACAACACAGCCAGCATCACACGCACCGCTCGCTTCAGACGCCATGTTTGTTTACATTCTCGTTCCAGGAATTCAGCCATTAGCTCCTCCTTCGCCATGACATCACGCAGGCCGTGCGAGCTCTGATTGGTCACATCTGTCAGTCAAGTCACAACGGGAACTTACATTTACCCTCTCTAATTTCTAATGTGATCCAAAGGGACTCAAACTGAGCGGAAAACTACTAAAAACAACTTCTTTGTGCTTTAACGAGTAGGTCCGTAGCTGGACCCAGACAGACTCGGGTCCCAGCTCAGAGGAGGCATAAAGACCTCGAACTGCTGTTAACATCACAGTGCTCTGAACAACCAGACCTCATCCAACAGGGACCCGAGGACATGCGGACTGCAAATGGACCCTGGTCGAGTTGATTAGAGCAGATCTGAAAGACGGCAGAGGAAAACTCCCAACGAGTGCAAAGCAGATCTCAAGACAATTAGACCCAAACCAAAGGGACCAGAGAAAACCGATTTCATCAGAATGTCTTTCCTAATGGTTCGAAGGCAATTTATAGACTCTGAGCCAAATAGACCAGATTCAGGTCCCCGATCAGGTCATGTTCTCTGAGTGTTCCTTGAAGACCGACGGACTCTGCTGCCAACCGTAAACACCAGTTTGTTGCAAATATTTTTTGCAATACAAAACCCTGATCCGGATTATTCAGATTCTCCTCTGCAGTCGAACACCTGCACAAAGAGCGGAGACCAAGCGGCTGGAACAGACAGGAATAAAAGGTTGTCCAGAATCAGACACCTGCTGATCACGTGGTGCCACATTGATGTGATTTCACTGTGACTCAGCTCAGACAGAAGTCGGCTCCTGCTGCTCGGCTGTGATGGATGCCATGTCTTTGTGTCCCACTGCAGGTTTCTGCTGGCTCCAGTCAATCACTATTCAATTACAGAAGTCCACCACTCAAAGGCCGATTGATAGATGGATACGGCAAACACACCAACCACAAAGAGGCCAGAGAGGCCTCAGGACATTCAGACGCACCAGACTCGCTTCACAAAGGAGCCTTTTTGTTTTGCTTTTGTTGTCTTCTTTGGGGCCAGACAAGCTTTTTTCTTCACCATCAATCTGACTTTACACGACTAATTGATCCGCAAAGCAAACTTGAATCTGAGACCGTGGAGCAAATTCTACGATACAGAGTGAAATGTTTTGAGGAGGCAAAAACAGAAAAACCAAAGAGTGCTCATTGACATTCAAAAATCACAGGTTCAACACTGTGAACAAGTTAGAAAGTCTTAGAATATAAATGGTTTGACCTCCTGAGACCCTGCGTACTCACAGGAGCACATTACACTTCTCACCCCTGGTGCTTCAGTTTTAAAACTTGACTCATCCCAAATAGCAAAGGAGAAATAAAACATGCACAGCAGAGCAAAGCTCTGGTCTCAGGAGGGTAAACGTGGCTCTTTGTTCACGCCCAGCGAGCTGCAGCATCAGGTAGGTGTGAGCAGCTCAACTGACATTTGAAGAGTGAAAGCTAAAATTAGCGAAAGCGTCCACTGAAGCATAAGTAATGAAAGCAGCCCAAGTTGAAGTTGGAGGGCCAGAGATAGCCGAAGTGAGTGCACTGTAAATAGTTGAAGTGTCAGTGACAGAAGTTGAAGTGCCAGCTGTCTCCCACCATGAATCAACCTCAGTCTGAAGACTCGGCTCAGGACGGGACAGAATCAGGAAACAGGATCAGAGCTGAAAGCTGCTGAAATCAACTCATGTGTAATTACTGTGATCTCTGAAATTCAATTGGACAGTGATGGATCTACATTAAGGTAAGAAAACTAAACTTCTGGAAACACAATCTTGGATGTCACATGAGTGTGAGCTGATTCTGAGGTCAGACTGAAGATCATGAGTGTTTAGAACAGGGACGACCGACAACACAGACTCAGAGCTGATGATTCTTCTGCAACAGATCTCTGAAGAAAAGCCTCGTTCTTCCCTCCTGTCTGTTCCTGCAGTGTCTCAGATCTTCAGCTTCTCTCTGGACAAGTCTGTCCACTGGACTCTGGTGAATTCATCTCTGAGATTTTACTAAGTGATTCGTCGACAAAATAATTAGCACATGAAGGGATAATGACAGTCGTCATTGGTTGCAGTCGTTCGTGAAAACCAAGCAACACTGAGCAGTTTCAGATGACAGAGTTCTTCTGGAAACAGAGCCCGTTATGATTTTCACCATGAATCCTCCTCGATCTGAACACCCCCCCCCCACCCCACCCCCATTTGTTTCTGTGAGCGTTTTATATTTTCAAAGAGCCGGACTCACAGTGTTTGGTAGAAGGGCCCCGGGCATGTGGGGGATTGTCGTCCATGCATATCATCACTTACTTACACTCTGTGAGTTTGCTTTGGATCAAACACATTAGCATCTGAAAATGAGCTGAGAAACACTGGAGGCGAGAGGCCGAGTCATTCTGCAGCTCAGCATCACTGATACTACCAGACACATAAACACACCGAGAGCACCACCACACACACACACACACACAGACACACACACAGACACACACACAGACAGACACACAGACAGACACACACACACACAGACACACACACAGACACACACACAGACACACACACAGACAGACACACAGACAGACACACAGACACACAAACACAAACACACACACACACACACACACACACACGTGTCTACTGGCTTCTGCTGAGAGGAAATACTGACAACACAAAGTCCCACTACAGGAAAAGGAAAAACTAAGACTAACACTGGGTTCTTCATTGGGATAATACAGGACAGCAAACAGGATGAAATGCAGAGCTGCTGCATGTGGACGCGCCGCCATCTTCCATTTGCACAATCCAGTATATGGACTCCTGTGCTGTTGTTGTACTGAACCTCGGGCCTCCTTTCAGGAACTGAGCAAACCACCCAAACAACCCTCTGTTGAAAGTTTGCTGAGTTTTGGTTTTCTAGGTTACTGTTTTTACTTATTTAACTTGTTACATAAATCATCTAAACAAATGTATAAATACAATGAATCACACATTTTAGTAACATTAATAACATAAATATCAATATTGTTGATGTTAAACGTTACAGCTTTCATTTCACTGATTTAAGGGAAAGCTTGCTGATCCTGGACCTGTGACGGTGGGCTCCCACTTTAACCAGCCATCTGTGTCAATGTGATGTGACAAACTGCTGCTGATCATTAAACTCTAACAGAAAGCAGACTGTGTGAACTGATCTCAGACCAGGCAGAAGCACTGAGGATCGAATCAACGCACAGTGACAATAATCATCTACGATCGTCTTATTAGATTTACATTAAAGACCAAAAGATTACGCAGAATATTTACATGTGTACAATGCATCAAATCTCCTTCAAAGGTTATAATTCATCCAGAAAAGAGAGCAGCAGCTCTTTCCCTCCTCCTGCTCAAGAATGTCAGGTCTGTCATTCACTTCAGGCTGCAGCTTCTTGGAAGCTGTATCAATAAAGTTTTTTTAAATCATTATTACTGTTATCACAGCTGCTATCACTGATCAGCTTCAGTGTTCAGGAGCTCATTGAGTCTCCATTAGATTTACTGAGGTTCATTCTCCTTCTCTCTCTCCTCCACCTGCATCCATTCATAACCCATCAATGCATCGTACTAATGCAGCTTCTTCTGACAATGTGTCCCCGTTCAATACTGCTGTTCGCTATGTACACGCCTGTGGATTGTATTGCTGCTTGTCATACCCGCCCTCTCTCTTTCTCTCTCTGTCTCAACCCAACCAGTGGTGGCAGATGTCTGCCCATCACTGAGCCTGGTTCTGTCCGAGGTTTCTGCCTGTTAAAAGGAAGTTTGTCCTCACCACTGTCGCATCATATGCTTGTTCATGATGGGAACTGTTGGGTCTCTATATGTTGTCGGGTCTCTCGACCTGCTCTGCATGTAAAGTGCCTTGAGATAACTTTTGTTGTGATTTGGCGCTAAACAAATAAAATTGAATTGAATTGAAAATCTATTATATGTTTATGTATGTTTAACAGGAAGCAATCAAACTTCAGAACTTTCCAAACCAGCAGGCACATCAATATTATTCATTTCATATTTGACCATTAGATAAGTAGCTGTGTTGATGATGAGGTCAAACTAATGCCCCTCTACGCAGCTCAGAGGCCCACAGACAGGCCCTGTTGATCTCCTGAAGCCAAGCACCTTCTTTGGTCACCTCTAAAACCATCTCCTGATTCCAGTCTCTACCCTGAGGAGGACTAACCCCACTGACCTGCTGACATCAGGGAACTGGATCGGGTAGTACAGCACCACACACTTGGGCCGGATCAGCAGGTCCAGGTCTCTGGGTCTGTGGTCTGGGATCTTCTTCATGAAGGAGGAGATGGAGGACAGGAAGGAGTCCATGTTGAAGGCGGAGTTAAACACCACCACGTCTGACACCAGGCTGCCGACACACAGGAGATGAGGAGCTGATGCATGCTCAGATTTCAAGAGTGACTGAACAAAAAATCCACTTTCCTGAGTCAGAATCACTTTCACTTGACAGTTTAGTCACTGTAGCAGTATTTCCATTTTTCAGCAGAAAGTCAATTCATTCTGTCCTGTTGGCCCCACAGAAACTGTAATGTTTGCACGTCCCCCATAAGAACACAGTCCACCTGAGGCAGCCGAGCGATGTGAGACCCACGGCAGGAGGACTCCCTGGAATCCTCCCAGTCTACACAGCTGAGAAGTGTTGAGCTCCAGTCACAGCAGGGATTCATCAGTGCATCAAGCATGTGTTAGACTCCTCACAGGACTAGAACATGAATGAGTTAACCACTCTGTAGTAGAGCTGAATCAGTCAGTCAAGCAACAAAAGTAATAGAAAACTATTCTATTAACTGATTTAATAATTTCAGTAATATTTTTCAAACAAAAATGTCCAAATTTCACTGGCTGTGAAATGTGAGGATTTTGTTTTTCTCTGTTTAATATCACAGTCAACCGAAAGTCTTTTGGACTGTAACGGACACTTTTTCCATATTTTAACATTTTTCAAGAAAAACCAATGAGCTGAGCAGGTAAATCCGGTCTCTGCTGCGGAGCCGTTTCCTTACACTCTGACAGAGGAGCTGGACTTTCAGGTTCACACTGATCTCAATATTTGAGCTGAAAAAATCCGCTGAGGACATGTCAGCTGACGACAAATTATTCTTAACAAAAATAAACAAACTTGATAATGAAAATCTTAATCTTGGTCAAACGATGACCCATGAGCACAGGAAGTGGGACAAAGATTAGACTTCTGTCCTGACCCTCACTGATCAGCTGACATGAACACTGAGACACGTAATAAGACGATAAAATCAGCTGATATCTGGGATCAACACAGTCGTCCCTGTTAATGTGGCTGAAAGGTGCAGTTTTGTAAATGTAGTTTTGACACAGAAGCTGAGCTGCAGCGGAGCCGGACGTGACAGTGTTTCATCATGAAGCTTCGTGCTACATCCTAATTGAAATGAGTGAAGTAATCTGGCTTTGATCCAATCAGAGGCCTCTTAATGATCAGTTATTTAATGCTGCCGTAACAACGTTAGCGGAGATGGAGAGGCTCGGCTTATTGACATGCTGCCCTGCAGATCAACAACAATCAGTTTTCCCTGTGCTGTTATACAGCTGATTAATGACAACCAGACCCACTTCAGTTCCACACACAGCATCATGTCAGAGCAGCTCATTAACCAATCACATACAGCCTGACATGCTCACTTAAGACAAAGTGTTGCAGATGAAAGGAGACAACAAACAAACAGTGAATAAATTGGTTCATGTTTTCGTTTTTATGTTGTTAAATATCTAAGTCATCTTTAAGCAGACTTACTCATTTTTACAGCACATACTGAGAATTTATACTGACGTGTTCAAGGTCCTTTCACAGCTTAAAAAAAAGACTTCATGTTGTTTTATCAGCTTCATGACTTCACAAAGTTTTGTAATTGACATGTAAACTTCATTTGGAACTGATGATATGCTTCAGATGTCTGCAGAACAACCTTCAGTAATACAGATCTGTTGGTTCATGCACATATAGAACATATGAACTAAAGGGACCATGCCTGCTGTGGTGCAGTAACTTTAAACCATGTTATTGTCACTTTACCTCAGTGCTGCATCTGTATCAGATTTAGAATCATAATCGTGTTGGTTTCTTCTTGGATTAGATCAAATCGCCGTTTCTGTGACTTGACTTGGGCCTTACTCTCTTAATATGGGACTTGTGACTTGGCGAAAAGTGTCACCTTGGACCTGTCACTTGATCTGTGGCATGGGACTTGTTGGATTTGACTCACAACTTCATAGTTAACACAAGCAACCCACTAATGCCACTAATTTCATTGATGAATACAATGACTTGGTTCCAAGAAACAAGTGTTTACCATGAGAGCACCTGGTTGTATCCGTACTGGAAGTCTCTCTCTTGGTCTTTGCGGACCGGATAAACCAGCTGGTTCTCGTGGAAGTACAGAACCTTCTTCAGACGGGCCAGATCTGGCCTGAGAGCCACCAACTCACACAGGTTGAGGACCGAGCTGCTGAACAGGACTCTGGAGAGAGAAACATGAGGAAATGTGATCTTGATGGAAGGAAAATTAACTACAGACAGACAGGACAGCTGCCAGAAACCTGGTGTCAGAAACCTGCTGGGAGCTACATCTGGAGTCAACATGGAGGTCCAGAGAGAGTGCAACACATGACAAACACAGAGAATTAGGTTAAAGAACAAACTGTTCTCAGAGTCGCTGAATTCAGATGTTTCTTCAGTAGTGGAAGCTGGTGAATGACATCATCATCCTGACCAGCAGTGGATCTAAACATGCACTGTTCGTCCTGATGGTGGAGCTAAAGTCACAGTCATCTCGAGGGTCCATCCTCTGAAGAACGGGAAGTAGATTCTGATATTTCTGGTGTTTCTATAGACATGAATCGAGCCCAACTCAAGTCACCAGTCTGACAAATTACACTTGACACAAATGTAAAAAAAAAAAAAAAAAAAAGCCTTCAACTTTAACTCACAACAAATATCGATTAATAATGATGATTTCCCTTCAGCCTTTTAACTTCCGTTCAACTTATATCCTCATGACTTACAACTTATTTCAACCAGGAGAGACGAGTACGTGAAGAAAGATAATTTATGACAAGAGACACTGATGATGATATTGAAACTTGACAGAGAGGCTTTGTCTGCGTTTTGGACTCTGGGGGGAGACGTCTTGATTGAATTACTGTGCGGGCCGTCGCTGGATAAACCCCCAGAGACCTGACACTGGTGCTGGCGACTGGGGACTGTGAAGCCAGATAAGTGCGGAAACAGCACTGTGGTCGTCCTGGCTGAACCTGCGCGACAGCTTCATTAGTCTTGACATAGAACTCCTGACTTGAGTGGGGACGTGTCGGTCTTAGCTTGGGACTAGTGACTTACAAATTCACTTGGGATTTACTGGCACCTGACTTGGTACTTGTTGATCTTGCTTTGCTAAAACAGCGATTCTGACCCAAACAGGACAAAAATAAAAGTGCTGAGATGATGATGTGGGGCAGGAGGACCAAGTCTTCCACTGACCCCCATCAATCCCTCTGATGCTGTATCATTAACTTTATCTTTGAAGCTCTACCCCTAACAGCTTTGATGTGGTCTCTCCATGAACCGTTGCTGATCACAGCAATATACCCTCTATACCCTCAGACCTGGATCAGTCTGGTTTCCTGGACCGGCTTGGGCCTTTTTTAGGCCTGTGGGTAGAAAAGTGGGACAGGAATCACTCTGACTAAAACCAGATGAGTCCTCTCTATTTTTACTCTTTTCACTGCCAAGAATAGTCTGCCGGACTTCCAGTGGAGTTCAGACTTGGAGCTTCAAACCTGCAGGAGTTACTGAGTAAATCCATGTGGACGCAGAGGAATCATCTGATTTATTCACTGGGTGTGTGTGTCGAGTGAAACAAGCTTTGTTTTCCTTCTCTGATTTCTCTAAAGTCAACTGTGTTTTCTTACTTAAGCTCTCGACTTAAACAGGATATCACAACACACACGAGCTGAACACAACAGGAAGAAAACGACCTGCGAATGAAGAGTTTACAGAAACATCTGTCCAACAGATTTACTACCGTCTCCATTTTAGCATGTTGACAAGCTAACATTTACTTTGTTCAGGTTTGGCCTCTTGCATTTTTAGCAAGCTAGCATGTATGTGTAATGTTTGATACAATTATGTAACATTTAGCATTATTACCTTTGTAGCATGCTAATATTAGCATGGTGCTTAATATGCTACATCCACCACAGTTATGAAACATTTAACATGTTTCCTCTCTGCATGTGAACATGTTAATGTGCTAATATTTTGCTTGGTAGCTGTTGTTGTGATGCGTGAGCTCCACATTCAGCCACATACTAGCTGCTAACTCTGGTGATGCTCTGAATGCTCATCTAGCACCATCATCAGGTCACATGTTAATGTGTCACCTGCAGAACGGATAACCTTCACAACGGCCTCAGCTGGACTCCTCATGTTAGCATGCTAACAGGCTAATCTAAGATGGTGCAGATGGTGTTTTAACATTGTGAGCATGCTGTTAGTTAGCATGTAGCACTGCTGTGCCCGAGCGCCGTCTCTAAGAGCTGGAGACGCTCATGCTAAACGAGCTATCAGAGCTCCGATGTGCTGAGCGGAGAATCAAAGGGCAGAGCAGAGAAGCAGTGAACAATCTTTGTGCATGATGCCCTTTTAAAAGACAATCTGAGGATGAGTCACAGTGAAACAACACAGCCTGCAGGGAATGAAGACCTTTCAGCATCTCTGGATATGAATGATCAAATATAGATCACTGTCGATGCATCGGGCTGTTACTGACTCGTATGATCAGATTTGACTCAGCAGCTTCAAACCTCTGAGTCACTGAAACCTGCAGTGAAATCTTCCTCACGCTGCTCCTCATCCTCATCACTTCACTTTTAAGCTCCAGAGTCAGAGGTCAGTGTGAGTCTCACCTGTACGATGGGCAGGTGGGGATGGTCTGGCTGAAGTGCAGTGCTGCCGTTCTCGCCCTCCAGTGCCATTTCTTGGCGGGCAGGGTGAATATGGAACAGCCATCGACGTTTTCTTTCAGCAGGTCGATCAGCTGTTTGTGAGAGCCACCGTAAAAGGCCTCCACCAGCAGCACGCTGGGAGCCTGAGCGCTCTGTCAGAGGAGGCAGGTCTCAATACCTTGGAATACATTTGGTGCATTCAACATATTTCACATTAAAAGATGTGTTATTATTCATGTAAATATTGTGGTAACAATGGGGTTAAAAACAGGACAAAGACAATAATTAACTCTCACATATTAATCAGCAACAATTTATTTTCCAAGTCATTTTTCAGCAAAAATGCCAAAAATCTACTGAGCTCTTGTTACATTGAACTGAATCTCTTTGGCAGATTAATGAATAATAAATGTAATGGTTAGCTGCAGCAGGAAAACAGAACTTAACAGACTAATATCTAAATACAGTGTGTGTGTCCACATCCTGTTGTTGGCATTTCAGTCACAGCAACAGAGCAAAAGTCAGGATGACTAAACATGAAAAACTCGAGGAGAAACACAGGAAATCAAACTTCTCTCTAGTGAAAGAATTCAAATTTCATCAAACTGTCACATCTGAACACAGAAACTGAACAAACACGACAGTCAGTGAAGAAATGAGCAGTGGATTTAAAATGAAGGCCGGTTTACTGATAGTTAGAACCAAACAATAATCAGTCACATTTTTAATGGTCAAAAAGTGCATTTATGAAGATTGCAAACGTTGTTTGTACTCTATGCAGTTTGACTGCTTGATTTTAGATTAAATCACTTTCATAATCCCCCAAAGATTGACTGGTGGTTAAACATGTACAGTGATGGCTCCCTACATATGAAAACTGACAAACTGCCATGATAAACATGGCATGTCAGTCATTAAACAAAAGCCTCAGAGCCATGTCGAGAAAGCATCAGGAGTCTCTGGAAAACAAACAGAAATCACCTGTTCTTTAAACAGTAAACCCTTTAAAACAAAATCCAGACCAGACCAGACCAGACAGAACAGACCAGACCAGGACAGACCAAAACAGACCAGACAGACCAGACCAGACCAGACTAGACTAGACAGAACAGACCAGACCAGACCAGACCAGACCAAAACAGACCAAAACAGACCAAAACAGACCAGACCAGACCAGAAGAGACCGGACCAGGACAGACCAGACCAGACCAGACAGAACAGACCAAAACAGACCAGACCAAAACAAACCAGACAGACCAGACAGACCAGACCAGACAGGAGAGACCGGACCAGGACAGCCCAGACCCGAACAAAACAGACCAGACAGAACAGACCAGACCAGACAGACCAGACCAGACCAGGACTCATCAGCATGAACATGACCTGTGCAGTATCTTAATGTGAACTATTTTATTGTTATATTCATGTTTTCAATGAGAATAAATAAAATCTGAAGAATCATTTGGTGCTACGACACAGACACATTATATGTGTCTATATTTTGAATGTGTACTGTGGCTTTAATGGAAGTGACAGTAATGTGATGTGGGTCAGTTGACGCTGGTCTGATTCCAGCCTGCAGGTTAGAATGTGAGCAGGTTTTCAGCTGAGACGTCTGGATGCCGTCAGTCTCACCACAAACACTGACCTGCTGATTTTCTGTTGGTCCATTACTCAACAGAAGATGAACCAACGCCGACCCCATTCTGATCATGAAATAATCATTTAAGGTTCTTAAGGGAAAATGGCAGGAATTCACTGGCTCCCCTTTCTGTGTATGTGTGAACACTAAATCTGACAGACAACTGAATCTCTTTGTTTTGGACTGTTGGTGGGTCAGAGCTACACATGAAGACATGGCCTTGGACTCAACCTGGGGACCCGCGTCTCTCAGTGGCTCCAAGAGAAACATGCGGGGTCAGCAAACAGCTCACCAGATACACACGGCCGTGCACATTTGAACGCCTTTGTGTCCATTATTCATAACAGCTGCATTTTCATTTTTCAGGGTGAGAAGAGGCAAAATAAAACCTATAATTAGACGTAAACTGTGCAGCAGCCTGACGGAGGAGGGCTGATCTTCCTAAACGTCAGGACAGAGAAAACTATTGTTGCCTCTGCAACAGAAAGTTAACTTTGCAGCAACAGACCACAATAAATCGTAATATCCGTCTATTTGCAGCACAATGTGTCCTGATAGAGAAGCTGCGAGTTCATTATGATGTGAGGAGGTTTAACAGGAAGTGGACGTCCTTCTGTCCTTCCTCTGAATTCCCTCCCAGTGATTTCCAGTCCGCCCTCCATTTAGCTGCCCACAATGGGAGCTAAAGTAGCTGCAGCACTCAGCGTTCGCCCACAGACTGCTCATCAGTCAATATCTGCTCCCTGCAGCTCTCTAACACGACTCATATCAGGAGAAGGAAATGAGCTCTTTCTTCTCTGTTTCTGCCGGTGCGGGGCAGATACCGCTCGGCCGGTTCACCAGAGGTTAAATGCTAATGTGTCAAAAATAAAAATCTGATTGGAAACAGAAGCACAATGTCGCCCATTGTGCTCAAATGGTCCAATCTATTTCCTGAATGCTGCCAAAATAATGTGATATATGAAAATGTGAGCGTGTCAGACGGGAAGAATGAATGATGGACACTGATGGTGGTTTCTGACCTTCTGGCCTTTAAAATGAGGAAATGCAGACTGCTCTCAGGTTCAGGCCTCAGTGTGGACCAGATCAGTCATTCGGCCTCCTCACATTGTTTCACTGTAACTAAGCTTTTTGAAGCCGAACAGCTTGCAGTGTTCAAGCACAACAGCACAAACATGACAGAAGAACCAATGATGATTTGATCTCTTGGCTCTTTAATGTTTGTGTGAGGCCTCAGGTTGGTTAGAAACACAAAGAATTTACAAACAAATACTCTCTCTCAAGCCAAGCTTTCAAACGTCTGCACAGGTATATGTTTTCTTAGTGTTTTAGTCTAGAACAAGAGCGGAAACAGAATGATCAAAAAGAAAAGAGAAATAATAAAGGAAAATAATTCTAAACTGGAATAAAAAGCCTCCGCTCGGCCTGACTGGAAGTTTGTCAGTAAATCGATCGAGTAAAGAACACGATTCCACCTTAAACACAAAGAGTCCCTGTAAACCACAGCGGGGGATTCCACAAGACTCATCTCACCTAGACACCTTTCCTCGCCCACTGCTTCAAACATGGAAGGCTGCCGACACACATGAAACAAAGGGTTAATGTCATCGATTTCCCCCTGACAGGGAATCCCCCCAGCAGCCGGCGAGGGGGGAACACAGCTGAAGTCATGAGTCAGTCCGCAGAGCGAAGCTGGAAACTAAACCCTGTCAGCGGAACCTGGAAACATCTTTCTGCTTCTTCACGTCTCACGATGAATCTGCTCTGAATCTGTAGGCGGAGCGGGAATCCACGGCCTAATCCTACCTGACGTCCTGATGACATCGTCACTGTCTGACACTGCAGTAAAGAGGCTGCCAGCACGTCGTGCTGCCGCTTCTTCTCACCCCGAAACACAAAAACATTTACGCTCATCATTTCTGCGTTTTCATCCCGTGTGCACAAGTCGACATATTCAATGACATATTCTTAAAAAGCATGATTCGTAGCCACGCTAGAAGAACAGCACCAACAACCACAGTCGACCATTTTGTTCCAGAGTAACACAAAAACAGCTGTTCCACGTGTTGTCACGAAAACATTATCAAGGTGTAATATGTAAGTGTACCACAGCTATGTAACATTAGGCACGCACGCTTTTCAGTTCGCTAACAAGCTAACGGTGATGAAATGTGGTTCAGACATTCTAGTCCCCTCAGGATGAACTGTAACAACTTTGCCAACCCTGACTGTTCATCTAGCGCCATCACCAGGTCAACATGCTAATGTGTTCAATACTTTGGCTTATGGCCAAACACCTGCAAAACTAAAGACATTCACATCAGCCTCAGCTGGACTTCATTCGCTAATGTTAGCATGCTAACATGCTAAACTAGGATGGTAAACATTGAACATCATACCTGCTAAACATTAGCATGTTAGCATGCAGGTGTTAGCATTTAGTTCAACAGCCTCACAGAGCATGGCTTTTACTCTGGTGAAACTGAAAACCCTTTTGGAACAAATCTCGAGATGAAGCTTTGGTGTGTAAACAGGCAAAAAATAGAGATCCCGTTAACTGTGATAAAAAACAGAAAACAAACACAAAATGGGACAATTTGGATGTTGAATACAGAAAACAGTCAACATTTTCGTTGACCTAAATAATTTTGACAAACGTTTTCTTCAGGAGTTGAACGAAGTGATTGAAGTGGGACGAGACAGTTTTCTTTTCTCTGCCGGCTCAACATAAACTGCATGATGAGAACCAGCTGACGTACAGTCGGTCAGTCGGTGAAAACAAGGAGTGAACTGAGGAGAAATGAGAATGTTGATCCTCTCATGTCTGGATGGAACCTCAGCCTTTAGTGTCCCTCATTCACCACCTGCAGCAGAGACAGGACAGGAGACAGAGCTGCGAGACCGTCGCATCAGCATCAAATCAAACAGTGAGCGATAATGAGCCTCGCTCTGCGGCTGAAGCAGCACCTCGTGTCTGACAGGAACATGTAACAGAGAGCAGCTTTGATCTCATATTAGAGGATTAATGTGAGCGAGAAGTGACTTTCTTCTGCTAATTGAAGCAGTCGTAGTTCACAGCTCAACACTTAATCATCAATCACACTGTAATTATACAGACGAGCTAATCTGAGGAGCAGAAGAGCGGAGAATGAAAGAGGTCTGAAAACACTGGACAAAATGAGCCTCACAAGGCTACTCTCATCATTCACTGCGCTCACCTTCACACTGCACATATCCACTCTAATACACATTTACTACAAGTCATTTCCATTGCTGATGAATCGATTTTAAATCAGTCTGGATTCATCATGTCATTTAATGAAGCTGACACATTCAAACAGTAGGTTTTCTCCAACTAGGCCTGAAACCATGAGTTCCATTCAGCTCACTGGCAGAAGACTCAGAAACACTCATCCAGTCCATCTTTATGTCTGAGAAGCTGGAGCCACAGAATATTTAAATACAAATGAAAACGGGTTAAACAGGACATCCCACTGGTTCAAATGGAAATGTCGCAGTCGTTTGCATAAAAGCGAAATGCTCTCAAAAAAACGTTGTTAAAAAAAGATTCAGCAAAACTTTTTACACGTCATCCTCACTGCTGTTACTGAGTAATACTACATGAGATAATAGATAAAACCTCTGCTGTTATACTGCACGTTATAATGTACAGTACGACTGTAGTAGGACTGCACATCCCCCACCAACGGCGTCAGACACATTATGAGGACAGTGTTTGCCCCATCGGACGAACCGTCATAATATCCTCAGAATATTCCACAGTTCTGTTGTCGATCCCAGCACAGCTCCACATGGACAAACGTCCTCTGTCCACTAACACTCAGCATCAGTTTAACAGTGTGGAAACAGCAGAACTAACGAGCACTCAGTGCCCCTCTGTCAGACAGGGAACACTGATTGGTTTTCAGCCCTTTATTAGTCCCAGAGTGGGGACGTTTCCATTCAGGCTGCTGCTAACAGGCACCAACAGGTCACACAGGTGTGTGAGTGCAGCCTGGCTGGGAACCCGAGCCGGGTCTGAGCGGTGAGAGCCCCGGACCACCACACAGGGCAGGAGTCGTTCATTTCAGCCTCCACACTAAAGTATCCGTTTGGAGCTCTGACTAATAATTCTATTCAACGGCCACGTCGGCAGGTGAAAAGTTGTGTGTGAGGATTAATATGCTGGTTCATTTAGTGTTGTATATCTGTCATCAGGGAATGGAGGCAGTACCTGCCAGGCCCAGGGCGAAGGTTAGGGCAGGTACAGGTTTCAGCTCACCTGCCACCAGGACACACAGAAGCATTCTTGGCTTGATGAACAATTTAAAAAGCCTTTCAGAAGAGTTAGTGACAGATTCCATGTTTCTCCTGTCAGGACACTGTTCACAAACCTGCCACTCATTCTAAAGACAGAAACACAAAAAGGCTGTGACTGCGATAATCTGACTCTTCAAACGAGGCCCGAAAACCTTCCAATCTGCTTCATATTGTGTCGTGTAGTTTCAATTTAACACATGAGTCACTTCTGTGATCTTGTTCTGAATGTGGAATCTCTCAGCAGCTGCCATATGCCACAGCGCACACACACATAAATGATTTGCGTCACTAAAGTTGATCTAAGGTCTGGTTTATTGATACTGTTGTGACTCATAGCAGCAAAGACAGTAAATATCAGTTTGTCTTAAATGAATGTGAGTTCACTGTTTATGTTGTTTCATTTTTCTTTAAATCAAAGTAACAAAGTAAGGATCCTCTTATCAAAGTACAACACAGAACTGCAGTGAATTATGGGTTAGCTTTAACTCCGAGCTCAGAGTACATTTATCTCAAACCAGTACTACAGTTGAAGTACTTCAGTCCGAGTATTTACTGTCACTTTGAGTCGTCAGCCTGCTGTTTGACGCTTCTTGCTCCTCTGCTGAGTCTTTAGCACTGTTAGCTGTTAGCTCCGTTAGCTGTTAGCTTTGTTCGCCAAACACGCTGCGGTGCCTGCTGCTCACTAACAGCTAACGGCTAGCAGCTAGCAGCTAACGAGCTCGCCTCCTCCCGAGAGAGCTAAGATCAACGCCGTCTCCCCGCTGACAGCCGGCAGCGGCCCCCTGGAGGCCCGGAGCACCGCCCCGGCTGTCTGCAGAGGGAACCCCGTAAACTGTGTCCTGAGCGGGGGACAAACAGCGGCCCGAGGTTCACTCATACGGCCGCTTTGACAGAACAGCAGCGGGTCAACTCACCTGTGATGACTGCATCCGCCCGGCGCCCGCTGACGACACACGCGCGCGCCCAAAACGTCATCACGTCGCCTTAACGTCAGAATATGACTCAGTACCAGAATCTCAGTCAAGTTTGGTAACAAGTGTATTTACATGGAAACAGAATCCAGATAAAAGCAACTCAACACTCTACAAAACTTATACAGTAATAAGAAGAAATAATAAACATCTAATGTTTACACTGTGTTTACAAGTAAATATTGTGTTGTATAGTTTTACAGCGGCAGTATTAATACCAAACTTTCTGCTAGTATTTTCTGACCAGTGCGAGCAGCAGTACTATGAAAAGTATTTAGGATAAGTTGGCCCGTTCTGACTTTAGTTTCTGAGTAAATGTGAAGCTGCTCATCCGCGGATTTCTCAGATCTGGTTTCGTACTAAGTTTACCATCACCATCACCATGGTTGTCGTCGTCACTGACAGTGTGTGTGTGTGTGTGTGTTAATGAATCAAACAGGTTACAAGAAGAAGAACACAGTTTTATTAAAATTTAATTTGGCTACATTTATTCGAGCATGATCATCTCCAAGAGAAATTAAGGATTCAATAATAATACTTCAGACATTTTAGGAATTCCTTCATCATCATCATCATCATCATCATCATCATCAGTCCTTCATCACCCTTTCAGTGGGATGAATAAAGTGGATTTTTTTTTCTTAAAAATACAGTGTTTTCACAATAATCATTGTATCAAAAGTTCCCCAAATTTAGAATTTCCAGTAGTTTCAAAGGAAATCAAACAAAAACAAAAAAGAAAACAACTGAATTTTTCCAAATATCATAGACGTTCTCTATTCATAGTTTTGCTCCAATAGTCAATGACAGAATCATTTTTACTAAAATATATCTATTTGTGAGGAACTCTAATACTGTACACTACAGTATGAAATAAATAAAATTAGGAAATATAAAATGAGTCACATAAATAAAATGGTAAATTGTCAAATGAAAACCAAAAAAATGAAATTTGTGTTGGAAAATTAAACAAAAAAGTAATACTGACAAAAAAATACTGTCATGGAACAGCAAAACAAGAAAATACAGAAAATTGCACAAACATATGTAAACTAACAAACTGCCATCTATCTATGCTAATACTGACGAATCAAAAACAAGAGGAAATACTCCTTTTGAACAGTGAAGCAGAGCAGAGAGGACACAGGTGATGTACACTGTACAGGGATGGCACTTTGCAGAACAGGTGAAAAGGTTTGCATATAAGGCTTTTCTCTGGAGAAAAAATTCATCACACAAAAAAAGGCTCTGTCCTTTTTAATTTGATCTTTTGAAAACGGAGCCCTTTCATATTACGCTCCCTCCTCCCCTTTTTAAGACTCACATCAACATTTTATTTTGAAAATCACACAGGTTTAAATGTTCCTTCACATAAAGAAAAAAATTAGGAGGCCTAAAGTCGTGTGGTTAGTTGGCAAAAATAATGAAACAGGATCAACATAAAAAAAAAACGTCACAGTAAAAGAAGACAAAAAATACAACAATAACACTGACAGGAAGTGACCGAGTGTTCAAGGCTTTTTTCCCTCTTTTTTCTTTTTTAATTCATTTTTTTGTTTTGTAGTGATTCGGGGAGTTGAGTGCAATTTCCTGATGTGGGGTTTCGAACACAACGAGACACAGGAAGTTAATAACATTATAGCACCACACAGCTTTCAGGCCTATATAATACTGTACATTAAAACAGCTTCACTTCATTTCGTTATAATGATAATCATTATTACTTCTTCTTTTATTTTTCATTTTTTGCATAATGTGGATTTTTAAACAATCCCACCCAGCTTCATGACATGGATGTTGGCCGTCATCAAGTTGCATCTCCGGTTAGGGACTGTACCAAAATTATCTGGGGTGACTGTTTCACTTCTTAAAACCCTGTTTCATTACACTTCTTGATTAGTAAAACAAGTTGGAAACGTGACGTTGAACTTTATATGAAACATTTCATAACCTTTGATTCATCCTGTCATATGAAGGTGGCTGTGAGATACTGAGCATCAGTTTTCTCTTTCACTTGTCCAATCTTCACACACCCTTAAGCTTCTCTAGAATACTGTCAGAGTCACATGTTTTATTCCAATAAAACCTGCTGGTCACAGTAGCTTCAGTTACAACAAATGTTAGCATGAGCTGTACAATGAACACGAGCGAGACGGTGGTCCAGCACGGCAGCGACAGGGAAAACAGCTTTGAACCAGGCTCAAACTGGTGAGGCTCAAAATGAGCAAGTTTCATAAGCTTTTCCTGACTTTACAGTGACACCGTGAAGCACCGACAGAAGCAGGTTAGACAATCGATTTTGAGATTTTGAGAATCTGATGAATTGAAAGTCACAATTTTTCTTTGTTGTACTTTCCGTGAAAACTGACATACGAGCTCAGTAAAGCTGACGTGTTGGTGTGTTTAGCTCCGAGCTGGATGTTTCTGTGGGGACCAAAAGTCCTGATGTTGGCTGAAACACTACAAGGGAATGGTGACATAAATGATGAATCTTGGGTAGAATAAGAAATAAATTCAACTAAGAAAATAAGAGTTAGAAGTTCTTCCCACCCTTAATAATTTGTGTACAGTCCCTTAAAATGAAGAGGATCTTCTTTCTGAATGAAGCCAACGTGACAAATGTTCGAAAGCTTTTTCAAACCAGTTTTCTGGATCAGTCGTCCTGGTCCGACTTGCCGTCTGTCTTCCCTTCTCGTGAACTCTCGTCCATCAGCTGCGTCGTGTCTTTGCCCTTGTCGTCCCTCGTTGAGTCCATCTGGCTCCTGCTGCCGCCTTCCTCCTCCTCTTCCTCCTCTTCCTCCTCTCCTTCCCTGAAACTTGCCTCCTGCCTGTCTGTCACCTCCGCGTACGTCTTTTTGTCCACTTCCCTCTCCTCACGTCCTCGTCCCTCACTGCCGTCCCTCAGGATCGTACCGCCGCCGCCGCCGCCGTCCTCCTGCTGGTCCTCGGGGTCCGAGTACCCGAGCGGCCCCAGGCCCTGCAGGTAGGCCCTCCTCATCAGCAGTTCGGTGGGCTCCAGGCCTCCGACCACGCCTCCTCCTCCCTTGTCCCTGGCCTCCCTCTCGGCCGCCTCGCGCTCCTCGGCCTCCCTCTTGCAGTAGGAGTACCGGTGGTTCATGTGTTGTGAGTACGAGCCCGAATGAGAGAAGCGCTTCCCGCACTTGTCGCACTGGTAGGGCTTCTCTCCGGAGTGCAGGCGCGAGTGTTCGATGAGATGGTGCTTGTGTTTGAAGGCTTTCTTACAGATCTGACACTGGTGAGGACGCTTCCCTGCAGAGACACGACAGACAGGAGCAGAGGAAGAGTCAGACATTCTCTCATGTTTGATCACTTTCATCAACACATTTGTTAAAAGACGAATTGTTGAGGTTATTGAAGCAAACGACCGAAAACTCTGGTTTCTTCTTTCACATGTCAAATAAACCAAATACATTTGTTTTACACTGTTGGTCGAACTGACATGAAGACTGTCAGCAACCAAAGTAGTGAAGTTTGGATCTCATGAGTGAAGGATTCCTGTCCGATCTGTGTGATACTGTTTCTGAAGAATTACATGAACGACAAGATCTGAGACCGATGATGTCATGATCACGACCTTCTGTAAACACACATTCACACCAATGTATAAATGAATTTGGCTGAAGTGTCACCAAAGTTTGTGGGTGAGCTCCACATTCTGGAGGATGTTTGTTTGGTCAGATAAAATCATAATTCAACACGCAGCTTTCATAAGGAGACGCAGACAGAGGAGGCTTCGACCGAGGCTGGAAAACCTCTGGGTTATATCAAAAACAATCATCAGACAGACTCAAATTCTGCAGTTTGTCAAAAGGTGAAAAAACATGATTGATGATCATCCGACTGTGAATCTAGTTTTTTTTTTTAAAATCTGTCTGATTTTTGTTGAGATTTATTTCTCATATCTAAGAAGGAGGATTCCAGTCGCTGCATGTGGAATCAGTGACTTTAAGACGAGATCACATTCACAATTCATCTATTTGGTTTTGACATTTTCAGGTTTCATTCATCATCATCGTCACTCAAATGAAGCGAAAGCAGAAATCTCTGTTGTCTCTGTTGGTTTGAGCTCCTGGTTGTCGTTTCATTTCCCAGCATGCAAAGCTGAAAGGTCAGATTTGAATGTCTGAGTGTGAACTACAAACATGACGAGTGTGAAGTCTTTTCTCATCCAAACGTTCAAATAAACTCTCAGTTAAAAAGGTTGGAAAGTGTCCTCTCACGGACTTCTTGTGAGCCTGATGGTCTGATGACATCACAGCACCAGATTTCAACCTGAGGAGGAGCAGGGATCCCCCCCCCCCCCTTCTCACACACACACACACACACACACACACACACACTCCTGGATTTACTACAACTCCGTACGAGCGGAAATTTCTTCCATCTGACTCTGAACAGGATGCTTCAGTGTGCTGCCAACCGAGCGGCTGAACGCCGTCCAAACACACGTCCCACGCACACATGCATCAACAACACGGCTTCACACCGGCAATGCCAACACACACATGCAGAGGAAAAGCAGGGCCGTACACGCACAGCTCCTCACAAACACATGCAGTCAGATCGTAGCCACAAATAGACCTGGAAGGCCTGAAACATCCACCATCGCTGGCATAGTTCACTGTAGCACACACACACACACACACACACACACACACACA
>JBBMOC010000140.1:264464-269464 GCA_037975185.1 Centropyge bicolor
CACACACACACACACGCGTGCGTGGTGAGGCAAAAATAACCGCGACTCCTGCTCTGAGTGACGGGGGCGCGGACACCAACCACAGATGATGCAACGGGCTGAAAGAGATGAAGGTAGAAGGGGCTCTTTGAGCCGGGTGGTTCTCAGGTAAGATCATCTGTTCCAGCTTTCAAACACATTTCACTCTTGTTTTCACAGATTACGTTTGGTTCATTGGTTCATCCAAAAGTTCCTGCACCTGTTGGCGACTACATGACAGAGACCAACATGAGACGGCCGGCCTGCTGGTGGGATCGTTGCTTTTTGGTTTGTACCAAACTTCAATGACACTGACACTGTTTGAGTTCTTAAAGACAGACATTGATTCGTGCCCAGGTTTTAAATTCCAACACATCACAAAGAGCTGTTTCCTGAACAGGCCTCTGATAAATTAAATTAAATTAAATATACACATTCTTTCACAGTGTTTGGTACAAAACAACAAATTCATCTCACATTTTTTTCTAATTTTGATCAAATGGAGAAAAATGTAATTTGTGTGTTGCAGATCTTTTTTATATCTGTCACATCCATTTGTAGTTTGTAGCACGAAACTATTGAAAAAAGTACAGACGACAGTTTTACAGATCAGTTTAAGTGGCTGTTTCCTGGACACTGTGGCAAAGACGGATAAGGACAAAGAGAAAAGCCAAAGGAAGGCGTCTCTGTGTGGACACCTCCATGTCCATCAGTGTCTCTGTGTGGACACCTCCGTGTCTTTAAGTGTCTCTGTGTGGACACCTCCGTGTCTTTAAGTGTCTCTGTGTGGACACCTCCATGTCTATCAGTGTCTCTGTGTGGACACCTCCGTGTCTTTAAGTGTCTCTGTGTGGACACCTGGGAGTCCAGTGTTACACAGACCTTCACTAAATCATCTGTGGTCATCCATCCAATGTTTGCTGCATATGATGCACTTACATTAAAGAGCTGACAGATCGTTGAACTGTAGGATGTTTACTGGTGTATTTATATCACAAAGTGTTTGTTTCCAGTTCAAAAATGGAAAAATGGACCATCTCTCTGCTGTAATGAATATTTCCTTTTGATCTTCTCGAACAGCCACAGTCGACACACATGCACAAACAGCACACATGCAAACATGCACACCTCCTCCTCCTCCTCCTCCTCCTCCTCCTCCTCTCTCCAGCTCCTTCAACACAAACACAGCACAGTGTGAATGAGATGCCAGAGAACATGTTGATTATATTTGGGGCGCTGAATGTTTATGTAATCCTCTATACATATTAAATGATCCCTACCCCCTGCTGAAAAGAAAGGAACATGTTAAAGGCCATGATTTACAGAGAACAAAACAGAAAAAAGAACGGCAGAGAAAAAGAAAAAACTACAAGTGGGGGAGCTACGTGACTAAATAGAAATAAAAAGGATAGAATGAAAGAAAGATTTGGAGACATAAGATATGAAGGGAGAGGGCACAAAGCATCGGGGGCGGGGTAAAAAAGAAGTGTCCAAATGTTATATATACCTGTGTGCTCATATTTGTGTCTTAGGAGGGAACTGGTCTTCTGGAATGTTTTGTCGCACAAGTCACACGCGTACATACCACTTTCAGTCTTCTTAATCTTCTTCCTGGAGAGCAGCGAATCGCTGTCTGTCAGGTCGTCCAGGCCTGACAGATAGTCCGCCGTCCCGTCCAGCAGCTCCCCCTGAGACACAAAGACAGATCGTTTCAGTACGTCTGATAATCCCACACCTGTCGACTTCACACTCAGAGACACCTTCTGCTCCAACCCCCCACCGCCTCCATGATCCCAAGTCTGGACAGAGCTTAAAGGCCCAACTTGGGTAAGTCCCCTTCATCCAGGAGACACTTAAAAAAGGGGGAACATATGGGACGGGGATGTTTTGAATGGTGTTGGGATTGTATTGACAGATAAAGACAGATACCAGGTGAACAAAGTTTACTGATTTAACCTGAGACTGAATTTAGGCTTTTCCCCAGAGAACCAAGAAGGAAGGGGCTCATCAGAATAGAAAAGGTGAGGCTCTCATCAGAGTTCACTGCAACTGTCTCTATTTACATAACAAAACCATTTCAACCAAAGGTCCCGCAGTAGCTGTTCTGGATCTGTAGCTTTTGATCGTGTCACACTACCTTCGTAAGCAGACAGAGTTGACCAGTTATTATGGAATTTCAAAAGTTCAGATGTACATTCTTCTGCACACTTGCCTGACTTCTTTCCTATGTTGGCTTGGTAAGGTTAAGGTTGACAGCTGACTCTTGATCTTGCTGATGGAGAACCGTGACCTCGTAGTTAAACCACAACATCCTCAGTCTGTGTATGTTGCATCTCCTTCACTATCTTCTGTTCATTTAATGTCAACTCTCTACTGTTGCTTGTCTAATGTAGGAAGAAAATACCAGAAAAAGCAGTCCACCAAAAATTTGCAATTTAAAAAATAAAAAAAATTGCAATCCAATCAGCAACTAGAAAGTCCATCTGCTGAAAAAGACAATGGTTCAATCAAAAGCTGCGGGAACAACAACTAATGGACCTTGTGGTGAGATCGTTTCGTCAACCAGCCACATTCACATCGTCAGCCAAGCAACTTCTGGTTTGTGAGTGACTGTCCTCTCTCAGAAGTATGGGCCGAAGCAGCATTATGCTGATTTAAAGCCTCAGAAGACATAAACCCACTGATTTGGTTGTACGGCCCCATGTCAGCAGCAACATGATCACATTGTCAGTTAGCTCTCCATGGCATCTGGTTGGCAACCCCTGAATTAAATTAAACCAAACTTTAACCATAGAGGTGGAAAATTCAAGTCAATTTTGGAAATCCCTGACAAATGACCTCGTTTACATCATGGACAACATCTAGATTGTTGGCTAGTTTTACCTGGAAACCTGGTTTCCGTTGGTACTTCCTCCTCTGTTGCATTTCAGCAAATGTGGCCGCCCCAGTAGCGTAGGTGTATGCCATGTGGGGTAGGAAGCTCATGGGGTCAAGACCTGGGTAGGACCTGAGGCCCGGAATGCTGGCCTGGGCAGGAGACATGAAGGTGGGTGGAGGAAAGGCTCCATGAGGTGGGAGAGAGGTGTAGACTGGACCGCCAGCGAAGGGATTAATCCCAAAGATGGGACTGGTGCTTTTCTCCAGCTGATGGACCGAGTTCCCTCCACCATCAGAGCTAAGGACCTCCTTCTTGATGTTGACCAGGTCTAAGGGCCCGGACACCTGTTCTCTTCCTTGAGTCTCGCCATTGCGCTCAGTGTTGAAACCATTGGCCCTGGGTCGCCTCTCTCCCACAGAGATGAGCTTCTGTGCCATGTGTTTGGGCAGCGACAGATCCAGTGGTATATCCCCATGCACCTCCTCAGAAGCAAGGCTGTTTGGAGTGTAAGAGCTACTCTGAGAGTTTTTGGAGGAAGTAGAGGACAGATTGAGGGGTGACGGAGTGTCGCTCCTCAAGTGGTCCAAGGGGTCTAGTGGTTTGTCCCCTGTTGTCTGCCTGCTGGCTGTAAACTGGTTGGCCTTTGTGAATCTGCTGGAGGCGTCATCATTAGTGAGACCTCCATGTAAATCTACGACAGGAAGCGACATCGGTGACCGACTCAAGCTGTGGTTGATGTCCAGTCCACTGTGATCAGGAGGAGGTGACTTTTTCCTCAGACTGCCTCCATGGTGGTTTTGACTCTTCCACTGGGCAAACCACTCCTTGACAAACTCTTGAGGAAGGCCTACAGCAATTGAAATCTTCAGCAGCTCCTCTGAGTTGGGCTCAGTGTTCATAGCAAAGTAGGCCTTGAGCACTGACACATGGTCCTTGAAGGGGTTTATGGGACTAGTGGCCCGCTCGTTACTGGGCAGTTCAGAGACCATCGCTCCCCTGCGGCCGGCAGGACTGTTCTCCGTCGGCTGCAGGACTGCTTTGATCTCCTCATTCATTTTGCACAGGTAGCGCTCGTGTTGATGCAGTGGGATGGGCCCAGGGAATGTCTCCTTGCAATACTGGCAGGAGAAGGACAGGAACTGATTCTGGCCATCACGGGATTTCTCCTCACTGCTGAGATCAATTGAGTGGTTTGACTTCTCCTTCTTGATGTCCACTTGCCTCTTCGAGTCGTCAATCAGACTTTTGGCCTCGTTGACCTTCTCCAGTGTATAGTCGATGATGCTCTTTGTAGGGCTGCCATGGCTCAACACCTGAAAGCCGGCCTGGGCCAGCTTCTGCTCCTCCATCTGGGCCCCCAGCTCCTTCATGTAGGCCCTGAGCTTGGAGATCTCCTCTGGGTTCCCATCCATCTTCTGCCTGCTCACTGTGTTGTCCACAATCTGAAGCACCTTCTGCACCTCACTCAGGTTGTTCCCAAAAGGCCCTGTGTAGCCCAGCAGGGGGAGGTCTAGTCCCATGCCTCCCAGATGTTGATGGGGGCTTTGGGAAGTGCTATGGATACCCAGTGGACTTCCGCCGTGGCCATTCAAGTAGACCCCAGGCGCCCCAAACCCGTGCTGCGAGGCCATCAGCAGCCGGTAGTCGTTGAAGTCCATCGGCTCAGATTTGATGTCGAGCTGAACCTGCTGGTCTAGAGGACCGAGCTGTCGCCCGTTTTCCAGTTTGTGGCGGAGCTGGGCAAGTGTGGGGCTTCCAGGTGATGAGGTGGTGGAGTTGGGGGAGGAGCCAGGCTTGCCATTGTTTCCGTTGCGTACTCGTCCGTTGACAGCAATCAGGCCGATGCATTTCTTGCTGCTGATGTGGGAGCTGTAGGAGCCGGAGTGGGAGAAGCGCTTCTTACAGTTGGAGCACTCGTAAGGTTTCTCACCTGCAACAAAACATGAAATATGAATTATTATTTTTTGTTTCAAATAAAGGCAGCTTTGTTGTGTTCGTAGATTTTGTTGATTCTGCAGGTCAAAATGTTTTTTCTGTGGTTTGAGATCATTTGTCAATTATCTACAACTGCTCTCCTCTGATTTAAGTTAAGGTTTTTATGCAG
>JBBMOC010000140.1:274464-279406 GCA_037975185.1 Centropyge bicolor
TAAAGGTAGAACTTCACTCTGCCTTCGGCCACACGAGGAGTCACTTCACTGATTGTCAGTGTGAGGCTGCTTCACACAAACCACGAAATAGAAACACTATAAATAACGTACTACGAACTCAAACTTGTACTTCAGTACAACATGTTAGTAATCTGAATGTACTTTCCAGTGGAGGTGGCTTCATGTTGGTTTGGTATTTCAAGTGAGGAAGGTTTGTGAGAAGAGCGTCTCTGAGGCTCATCATCACTGTGATATAATGACAGAGACACTGTCTTTAATGGTGACCATGACAATGATGGTGATGATGACGTCTCTCTGACACTTTCTTCATCCTGCGATTTTCTATGTTTCTGTGCTCATTAGTGAGATAAACTGTCCGTCCACGGCGTCTTCCTCTGCCGACGTCGCACTGTATCTGTCTTACTGTCTCACTGTATCTGTCTCACTGTCTCTCTGTATCTGTCTCACTGTCTCACTGTATCTGTCTCCCTGTATCTGTCTCATTGTCTCCCTGTATCTGTCTCACTGTCTCCCTGTATCTGTCTCACTGTCTCCCTGTATCTGTCTCACTGTCTCACTGTATCTGTCTCACTGTCTCCCTGTATCTGTCTCACTGTCTCCCTGTATCTGTCTCACTGTATCTGTCTCATTGTCTCCCTGTATCTGTCTCACTGTCTCACTGTATCTGTCTCCCTGTATCTGTCTCACTGTCTCCCTGTATCTGTCTCACTGTCTCACTGTATCTGTCTCCCTGTATCTGTCTCACTGTCTCACTGTATCTGTCTCACTGTATCTGTCTCACTGTCTCCCTGTATCTGTCTTATTGTCTCCCTGTATCTGTCTCACTGTCTCACTGTCTCCCTGTATCTGTCTCACTGTCTCCCTGTATCTGTCTTATTGTCTCACTGTATCTGTCTCACTGTCTCACTGTCTCCCTGTATCTGTCTCACTGTCTCACTGCATCTGTCTCACTGTATCTGTCTTATTGTCTCACTGTATCTGTCTCACTGTCTCACTGCATCTGTCTCACTGTATCTGTCTCACTGTCTCCCTGTATCTGTCTCACTGTCTCCCTGTATCTGTCTCACTGTCTCACTGTATCTGTCTCACTGTATCTGTCTCACTGTCTCCCTGTATCTGTCTCCCTGTATCTGTCTCCCTGTCTCTGTCTCACTGTCTCACTGCATCTGTCTCACTGCTCGTCTTATTACACATGTAAACGACTGTCATGAAGCTCCAGATTCCATTTAGCTCTGTTAATGAGTCCCGCTCGGCCTAACGAGCCCTTTGAATCCTTATTAAAAGAATTTGTCTTTGTGGCTGCGCTGACACCAACGGTCCTGTCAGCAGCATCACTGCATCACCTGCTGCTCACATGATCCTCACTTCATACGAATGAAACAACAAGCTTTAAACTAAAACACACCAACGAGAAACTGAGGACCATGTGGACTCAACCCTGAGAACATTGCCCAACACAACATTTGACAGCATGAAAATTCATTTTAAACAAACATGTTTGAGCTCAGCATCATTTTAACGAGACCTGGAAAATCTGAGTGATTTCATTCTTTTGCTGCTTCAACTTCTCAGTTGTGTTTTTTTTGTAAACTGTTTTGCTCATTGATGAACTGGTTTCTTACAGTTTATGTTTGTTCCTCGTAAGTTGTATTTATGCATTGTTTCATTTATTGTTAAATGAATTTAAGAAAACTGAAAAATGTAAAATTCAGAGACACTAATGTCAAAATGTCGGCCTTTAATAATGCGTCATGTTTACATGATAACATTTACCCTCAGGTTTAACACTGGTTCAATATCTGGTCCTCAATGTCACCACTCATCGTGGACTTCAAGGCCCACGGTTCCACATGACTCACCGGCGCCGCTCAGGGGTCCGGTGGTGTCCTCTCCCAGTCTCCAGCGGTGACGGTGGTTCTGGTGTCTCTCATGAGCCTCTGAGTCCTCCGAGGACAGCAGGGCGTGGGCGACCCGGGGCGACGCCTCCAGAGCGGGCACGCCGGCCGGGCCGCCCAGCTCCTCGTCCTCCGCCCCTCCTCCTCCTCTGCTGCCGTCAGCGAGGCCGTTGTCCTCAGAGAGCAGCGTCCTGTCGTCCTCGTCCGTCTCTGAGCCCGTCTCCACCACATTCTCATAGTTCGACACTGCAACACAAACACAACAGCAGCCCCGTTAGAACAGGAGCACCAGGAGGAGGAAGGGGGACAGCAGCTGGAACCGCAGCCTGGACGTGATCCAGGACTGAACACAAGCCTCATTCCAATAGGGACAGTCTGCAAACTCAGAGCCTTTACTGAGGCCACAGCAGCGCGTTAGCCTAGCTTAGCACAAAGACTGGAAACGGGGGGAGCAGCTAGCCTGGCTCTCCGACGAAAACAACAGACCTCGTTTCTTCTGCTCTAAAGCTAAAGTTCACATTCTGACCTCAGCTTCTCAGCAACTTCTTCTTCTGAAGAAGCCATTTCCCAAAATATCAAGTATTAATACCACAGTGTAAAAATACTTCATTTCCAGTAAGAGTCCTGCATTTTACATATCAGTTCAGTAAAAGTAGTGAAGTTAACGATGGAGAGTTTCATGATTGACAGCAGCTCAGCTCAGCTCCACTGCAGCTGCTGACATCACTGATCACTGATCAATAATCACGGCTACAACAGACTCCACCCGAGCAGCCTGAGCGTGTCACTGCCTGTGACAACAGTTCTGATCCAGTTCTCTTCTGAGAGGCTGCAGACGTTCCGCCTCCGGCTGCTCTGATTGGTCGACAGATGAGAGGAGTGGGTCTGTGGTGAAGTGGAGGTGAAGGCTGGCGGGGAGCATGACATCATGGGAAGCAGCTGGCAGGGCCTGAAGTCGGCCAGAAAGGGACCAACGTTCAGCTCCATTTTCACCCAGTGCAGCCTAATAAAGCCATATTTCCACAAGCTCTCATGCGTCTTAATGTGAGGAGGCGGCTGCTGCTCAGGAGCGAGGGGGGGCCGTTTCTCCCCCGGGGATTTTATCTGCTGCCAGTTTCCAAACTGTAAACCTTTACATCCGAGCGGCCGCAGGTTCCCAGGGAGGAGAAAATAAAACAGGATTCTCAGGGCTCTTTCCCTTCCCTTCGGGTACATGGAGATTAGCCTGCATATCTGCTCATAATATGATCTTTGTCTGTGCCACTTGCCTCCCGGACAACTGCGCAACAGGTGCAAATTAAAAAGGGGATCCACGGCGGGCCGGGCCGAAATCTGCTGACCTGGGCTGAATACCAAGAGCAGGGGCGGGGGCGGAGGGCGTGGGACAAAAGCGGCTTTAATAAGAGGTGTGACCAGCAGGATTTAGGGGGAGTTCAGGCCGGGTAATGCCCTCTGTGATCACAGAAGAATAGAAGGAGCTGAAAAGTGAGACGTGAATGGTCGCTGTGTGGTCTAAGGTATATGTTGGGATATAATATGATCTCACTCCAAGACTTAACCCCCCCACATACCTCAGCCCCCCTCTGCACCCGCTGCTACTGAGCTTTTGAACTTTTGGATGAAAACATTTGTGACCTGCAGCAGCAGAGGACGGAGGACGGAGGACGGAGGCTGGAGGACGGAGGACGGAGGACAGAGGAGAGAGGACAGAGGACGGAGGACGGAGGACAGAGGACGGAGGACGGAGGACGCAGGACGCAGGACGGAGGACAGAGGACGGAGGACGGAGGCTGGAGGACAGAGGACGGAGGACGGAGGCTGGAGGACGGAGGACGGAGGACAGAGGAGAGAGGACAGAGGATGCAGGACGCAGGACGGAGGACAGAGGACGGCGGACGCAGGACGGAAGAGAGAGGACTGAGGACAGAGGAGAGAGGACTGAGGACAGAGGACAGAGGACAGAGGAGAGAGGACGGAGGACGGAGGACGGAGGACAGAGGAGAGAGGACAGAGGAGAGAGGACGGAGGACGGAGGACAGAGGACGGAGGACTGAGGACGGAGGACGGAGGACAGAGGACAGAGGAGAGAGGACAGAGGAGAGAGGACGGAGGACAGAGGACGGAGGACTGAGGACGGAGGACAGAGGACGGAGGAGAGAGGACGGAGGACGGAGGACGGAGGATGGAGGACAGAGGACGAAGGACGGAGGACAGAGGATGGAGGACAGAGGACAGAGGACAGAGGACAGAGGACAGAGGACGGAGGACAGAGGACAGAGGACGAAGGACAGAGGATGGAGGACAGAGGACAGAGGACGGAGGACAGAGGACGGAGGACGGAGGACGGAGGACAGAGACAGAGTCCCTGTTCATCAGAAGCAGAACGTCTGACGGTGAAACACAACTGGAGCAAACACAGGCTTCAAAAGCAGGAGTTCGTCTGAATGTCTCAATTAAAAAAAAAAAGGTTTAAAAACAGGAACCAAAAAGCAGAAAATTGAATCTTACAAGCAAACAATGAATGGATTCTTGGAGGAGACAACGTCATCAGCTCAGAGCTGCACCATCTGAACTGTTCACTTTTCCAAACGCATCAAAACAAGCAAATGTAGAAGCATGAAAAGCTGCGTCCGGCCGAGTGAACGAATCAGTGAGCGTTCATGATCAGTTGGTGCTGATGATCCTGAGCTGAGTCCAAATGTTGTGGATTTAAGGGCAGAAATATTCAAGTGAAGTACACTTGCTAGTACTATTGTGTACTTCACTGCTCCACTACACAGGAAGAAAAAGAGGAAACTTTCACAGAATCATTCCACCTTAAAACTTGAAGGTGATAGTTGAGCGGGAGCAGCAGGTTGTTGGAGAGTGTGTCTGCGCTCTGATTGGTCGCTCGCTGTGTTGACCTCTCAAACAAAAGCCATTCACGGCGCTGTTTGCCTGCCGGGTCACATGACTGTGGCAGAGTGGCAGATGTCAGCGGGGGCGGCCGGCTCGTCTGAAAACACCGTCCACCATTTTGTTCCTCC
>JBBMOC010000140.1:284402-295822 GCA_037975185.1 Centropyge bicolor
TCAGAACCGACACAGACACAGATCAGAACAGACACAGACACAGATCAGAACCGACACAGACACAGATCAGAACAGACACAGATCAGAACAGACACAGATCAGAACAGACACAGACACAGATCAGAACAGACACAGACACAGGTCAGAACCGACACAGACACAGATCAGAACAGACAAAGACACAGATCAGAACCGACACAGATCAGAACAGACACAGACACAGACACAGATCAGAACAGACACAGACACAGATCAGAACAGACACAGATCAGAACAGACACAGACACAGGTCAGAACCGACACAGACACAGATCAGAACCGACACAGACACAGATCAGAACCGACACAGACACAGATCAGAACAGACACAGATCAGAACCGACACAGATACAGATCAGAACCAACACAGACACAGATCAGAACAGACACAGATCAGAACAGACACAGATACAGATCAGAACCAACACAGACACAGATCAGAACCGACACAGATACAGATCAGAACCGACCAACACCGACACGTGTTGTGACGTAGCCTCATGTACTGAAAAATACTGTAACGTAACACAGAGCAAAGCTAAAGCAAACAGAGACATGTCAGGATGCAACAACACTGTTAATGTAGTTAATATGATGCAATGTAACGAGACATGATGTAACATGTGAGAATGTTACTTTACTGAAAACTATAATGTGTCATGTGACCTGACAGAATGTGACTGCTCTCCGTTAAACTCAATCCTTCTTTGCCACGTCTGCACATCCAATGGGGGGACAGTCTGTCCGCCACTGAAACAGAACCGCGTGTGCTCAAATAAAAGCTGGGTCTCTAATAGAGGCCGGGGGAAGAAAACACTGTGCACACCAACTCACTGTCAGTGTTTGTGTGATAACGTCGCAGCCAAAGTGTATTTTGGAACAAACACAGTCATTTGATTATATGGAGTCTGCTCGTATGATGGCTGAGGTAATACATGCACACACGCTCAACACACACACACACACACACACACACGGTGTCAGGTATTGCTTCACATCAGACCGCCCGGTCTTCAGACTCAGTGTGGATCTGTTCCTGGAACAGTTTGCAGTAGTGAAACTGCTGATGGGGTTGATTTAACGTTGACTCACAAGGCCTCCGTCCACCAAAACCTGCAGCCGGACAGAAGTACCGGGTAAACAGGAGAAGAAGAAGGAAACTGCAGCCGTCGTCAGTTTTACTCTCTATTTAGGGAAAGTGGACGTTTGGCACCTTTTTGTTTGACAGTAAACTGCAAAAACATCAGGCAGCTCCCACTTTGCCATCAGCAAGATGCAGAAATGTTGATGAATGAGACCTGAGTTCAAACGGGACAATTCATTCATGTCCTGCTAATACGAGTTCATTCATTCACATTAGCACTGTGTGATCTGATCGGAAAGGAGCCGGTCAGGTTGGCTTCGTTTGTCAAACAGAAAAAAGATCTGATCATTAAACTGGAGCGTTCGTACAGAAACCACAGAGCGACAGCGGATCAGCACCTGAAACACGACCAGCCCCGGGCCTGCAGGAAGCTCTGAGCCGTACTGAGGCTCCTGCAGCCGGGGTCAAAGCCGCCGAGTCACGGTGAGTCAGCGCTGCAGAGGGGGGGTGTGCTCATCAGGGGTGAAGGACAAACAGGAAGTGAGGTGTCACAGGAGCGGGTTAGTGCTTGCGGTCACACCTTTGGACTGACCCATGTGTTCATCCATCATGTGACCTGAGACCAACCCCGGGAGGGCAGGGTTAACCCCCCCCCCCCCCCCGTCCATGCTGTCGATGGCGTCCTGGCTCACTGAGGTGACGGGAGCTGACAGGCGTCGCTCCTCAAGGTCAAACTTTCCAGTTAAACGGACGAACGGCCGCAGGGCGCAAAAGACACACAAATGACTGACGAGTCGTCATCTGGTCCCTCAGCTGCTGTGACTCACGGTCAGGCCATGGACCAATCAGATCACAGCCCAGAAGTCACCAGATCAGGTGACTCACAGCTGACAGGTATCTCCAGTCATTCCTGAACTGGACAGGAAAAGAGACCAGTTTACAAGAGAAGCTCCAACATCACTGAGACTGTAACTTCCTGTTATTTCCATTGGTCTATAGTTCAAAGAGTGAAACCGAAGTCACAGAGTCGGAGGTGATGTCGCTCGTTCTTCAGTCCGTCTTCTGAAGGACTCATGAGTGGACTCGACTGACGTTTGCAAACATACACATGCAAGCGTGGTCAACCTTTCAAAATAAAGCTCTGTGAGAAACGGAGGCAGTTTGGTTGGTTTGGGACAAGAATGTTGTTGGTCGTTATAAATACGTCACATGACTGAGTGAGCTGAAACAAGTGGACGTTGACTTCTGGTTTGACAGGCCAACGAAGCCGAGCTCCTGAGTGACTGTCCTGTCTTTGAACCTCAGCAGCGCCCCCCACAGGCACAGCATCTCCATACATGTGTATGATCCTCCAGGAGTTTCTGTTGGACACTGTGGCTGCAGACTGAGACAGAGGCCATGAACCTGCAGACTGTGGCTGGGTCCCTGAGCCTGTGAGTCTGATTGTGATGCTGCTGCTGTCCTGAACAGAGCAGCATCTCCCCGCTGACAATAAGAGCTGAGGGGGAGTCAGAGGGGGAGGGAGGTGGAGAGGTGGGAGGAGGGTGTCGGTACAATGAGCCCAGTGTTACCGCGATGTGGTCCCCATTGTACCTCTGAGCTGAGAGGTGTCTCCACTTCCTGTCCCGGACTGGCCTTTCAGAGTAAAACCACCAATCACTTTCAGTCTGAAGCAAACACTCGGCTCCCAGTAAATCCTGCTGGTTTCCACGCAGACCAGCGGCCAGGTCCTGAGCTGGACGGCCTCCCATCAGGCCTCCAGAAGAGTGAAGACACCTGAGCGTCTCAGAGGGCCACAGCAGTTCCTGTTCCTGCCCTGTGAACAGCCACAGTCTGAGTGAAGCTGATTCTCTCTGACTGCCACTGACTCTTCTGATGAGCTGTCATTGATAAACATGATGTGGTACATCAACCAAAGCAGGATGGTTTTTCACTTCTTCTGAACATATGAAAGTAGAATTTTATAAAGTGTCTCTCACTGTCTTTCACTCAGACTTCCAGTAAAACACACAAACCATTTCCTCCTTCCACCGACCGCACGTTGGTCCTTTAACCACTCAGAGAAACAGACGGTGGAGGAAGTTAAAGGCTCTGAGTGCAGCTGGCTGGATTAATGAGCCACTGGTGGTTTTTAACCAGACGGACGAGCAACATGAAATATGAAGGAGAAACCTGAGCGTCGGAGGCAGGTAAATATCTCCTCGTACGTTAGATTTAGTTTAGACTTTATCACAGTTTTTACAGAAGCCACAGTTTGACCCTCATGTGATCATGTGATCAGGGACGTCCCGGTGCGGACACCAGTGTCGGGGTCGCTCAGACGCAGCGGCGTGACGTGAACCTGTGGTCAGCTGCGCAGGAAGCAGGGGGAGGAGCCTCAGCCAACAGCTGCTCCTTCAGCGCCAGCCGTGTGACGGAACACGGACCGACTGTGCACCAGAAGCTGACGGCTCCTGACGACCAGCAGCCGTCACTGACCATGTGACGACCGGCAGCCGTCACTGACCATGTGACGACCGGCAGCCGTCACTGACACGTGCTCCAGGTGTGTGTCAGCGCTCAGTGTGTTCGCTCAGCAACACTCAGGTCGGAGGGGAACATGCCTGGAGTTGAAACCTCTGATGAAGGTCGCTTCTACAGTCACTGTTAGAGCTGTGACAGCATTAATATCAGTGAATCTTATATCAGACTAAATGTGATGAAGCGGCTCAGGTTCATCAGTAGGTTCCATTGATTACTGAGGATGAAGCTTTCAACAACAAACAACAAACATCATTCATGACATTTCATCTATTTTCTTCCTGTCCTGACATAAATGCTTCTCCACAGGCCGTCTGTCCCTGCTGTTTCCAGGGTGTGACATTTGTTATGTTGAACGTTGACATGACAACCGAGCGGGGGGAGGAGTGACGCCTCAACTTCCTGAAAAATGACATTACACAATGACACAACTTTATTACTTGATCAAAACTAAAAACAGCCACTTCTGCTTTCTGAGAGACCCTGCACAGGAGGAGAGGCGGGGGGAGGCAGTGGGGGCGGGGCCGGGGTCCCGGGCTTCCTTCAGCCCAGCAGGCCTCGCTCATAAAGGCTGGTCCTTTTGTTGGTGCACAGTCGGCAGCAGGGCCACAAACAATAGGCCAGCCCATAATGCCCTCTGCTCGGAGGACGGCAAGTGAACGAGGAGTCGGGAACTCCGTCAGCTCCAACCCAACACAGTCACAACACCCACACACTACAGATGGAACATGTCAGGTTACGGCTTCACGTCTACATTTAAATACATCCATCCAGTCCCTTCAACAACCGCAGTGATCATTGTGCTGACACACACAGTTTATTTTGAAGCTGGAAAAGTGAAGTGAAAACGTGGCTCTGCAGACGATCGCACTCTCTCTATCTGTCAGTGGTCAGGCAGATTCACACAGCGAACGCTTTAACTGTGTTCTCCACAGCCTCATTCCTTCACTCAGCTCCTCTTTCATTTTATTCATCACTGTTGAAATCGCTTCCTTATGACCGGCCTGCACACTCACACAGCCCTGTGACGTCACGTCTCGCCCAGATAAGTGACCGCCTCTCTCACTCAGTCTTGTGTTTCTACTTGTGCTGCTCTGGACCTGCTGCGGGGGTGATGCAGCTGTGCAGGTGTGTGTGTGTGTGTGTGTGTGTGAGGGACTAAAATAGAAAGCCATCGTCATTCATTCCTGAACCATGCTGCCATCACTCCGGCTTCAGACTTCACACACTGTAACACACACTGCAGCCCCTCCTCGTAGAAACCTGACAGGAATGTAACCACGAGGTCACCCAACTATTTGGGTATGGCTGCCTGTGTGTGTGTGTGTGTGTGTGTGTGTGTGTGTGTGTGTGTGTGTTGGAGTAAATGCATCCCATCAGTGATGGCTCTGCTGCCCCACGTTGGCTGGTGGGAACAGAGGGTGAACACACACACACACACACACACACACACACACACACACTCACCATCAGGTTTCACTCTTCACTCAGGGGACAGTCTTCATCACTGATCAACGATTGATTCTTTCCTCAATCAGCAAGGATTTTAGTGAATAAAATGTCACTGACAACATTGCAATATATTTATTAATTATCACTGACGAGCAAAATACGAAATCACCTCTGTTGCTCAAGATGCAAATGTTAAAGAATGAAGAACTAAATCAAGGCCCAGTCTTCTGTTAAACTCTCATTTTCATTATTGACCAATCTGCCGGTTATTTTCTCAGTTCATTCATTCATAATTAAATCTGTAAAATGTCAGACAATTGTGAGAAACAAATCAGAGATTCAGCTAACTGAGACACCAAACACGACATCTGTCACATAAAGCTTTTCCACACGTGTGTATTTTCATACACTCAGAGACTGCGCTGCTCTTATCTCCTTGGATGGCTTGTAAACATTGGCAATGTCTTGACTGTATGCAATACCTCTGAATATAAAAAAATTAAAAAATAATAAAACCCCCCACAAGATCTGAATCCAGAAAATCAGTTGAAATTTTGCTCAAAAATGACAAACAATGATCAAAATAGTTGGCTCTTCATTTTCTGTCCATCAACTTCTCATTTCATCTCCATATTTTTTACAGTGTAAGATGATGAATGATATCAAGAGCAGATTCCTTCAAACCCCCCAACGTTCACAGCCGTTCAGTTGAGTGGAGGCGGGGGGGGGGGACTTTGAAACCCAAAGCTGTCCCACTGCAGTCAGACCGAGGGGACATTTCTAATCCTCTCCAGCCACACTCTCACTGCACTTCAAAATAAAAGCCTTTTATCCAGCAGCCTCTCAACCAATTAAAGCGTTTAAGCAAAGCAGACTCATTTGTTGAACATCATCAGACTCGATTCTGAGCTGCAATTTTCTCAAGACTCCTTCCTTTTACATCCTGAGTGTGAGAGAGTAAGCAACACTAAATCAGAAGATGAAGAACACGAAGAAGAAGAAGAAGAAGAAGAAGAAGAGGGTTTTGTTGCTGTCGACAACATGAAGAGGCTCCGAGAGGTCGTTCACACACTAACTGACCTCTGCTGAGTGAAACCACGACACAAACACTTGTTGGAAAGCCTCTCCATGGGAAGAGGTTTCATTTCAGAGAGCAGTTCACAGGTTTGAATCCACCAAACTCACACTCACTGTTCTAGTTTGAACTGACTGAAACGTGTCCACAGAACCAACTGAGAGTTCAAACGTGTGATGAATAATTGTGTGAACATGCTCTTTCATTCCATAGCTTCTGGTTTAAATCATCACTTGCTCAAATAAAATATAATGACTGTATCATTTAAAGTCAGTATCAAATAAAAAATGTAAGAGATGGCTGAAAACTTTCACTTGGAGTGCTCAGTCTGTTCCAGCTGCTCCAGTTTGGAAATGTAAATGGTAGAAACAACTTAGTTGCGGTGTCACTCAGGGGTCTGTTCTTGTGCCACTGTTGTTCCTCGTATGAGTCTGTACAAAACAAAGCAGGTCGTAAAGTCCTTGTGTTTCTGTTCTTTCTCTTGTGTGTTGTCTTGCTCTCACACTGCAGTGATACGACACAGCCCAACCTCAACTCATCCAACGTCAGTCCCACAAATACAGTGAAGTGACAAAATGAAGAAGAAGAAAAAAAGTCACATGATTTCATAAAACCACATGAACCTTGACCTGTTTTCAATTCAAAAATGTTGGAAAATGTGTACAGCACATAACCATCCTGAACTGTGAAAAAATATGAAATGGAGCAAAAACAAAATTGCATGAAAACAATATTTCCATCATGTTGAAGTGGGAGAATAAATGTTTAATCAGTCTCACGGTGTCTGCAGAGCGACAGTGTCTGAGGGAGCCGCCAGGCTCTTCTCTTCTTCCAGCACGTTAATACTGACACACTTCCTGCTCTCAGGCTCATTATCAGCCTTCGTCCTCCTAATAATGAGTCATAATGTGTTTGCAGTTTGTGGTGGAGGCCGTTTCTCCTCGTCGCTCCTGCAGGAGTCAAATAATTCAGAATGAAACTTGACTTATTGTAAATGGTCACAAATCACAGTTTGGTTGAATGTAAAAGTCCTTCGAGCACTGAGGCCAGATTCTGGTCCGAGGTGTGAACTGAGGAAGAAGAGCTGTGTTGTCTGAAGGCCACGGTGTCCTGCAGCACTGACAGGAAGTGAGGAAGTGACCCGGACACAGAGAAAGTGCATATTAAAGCTCTGAGATATGAACTCAGTGAAGCCATTCTCAAGGGTTTGTAATCTGATTACACATCATCATACAACATCATGAAACAGTGATGTTTGTGATCACACAGGCAAGTTTCCACTGATCGATCAATAATCACACACCAAAGCAAGTCAAAGCACCAAGACACACTCTCTGAAACCTGATGGAACATTTAAAGTTCACATCGAGAAGCAGCTCATTTCTCTTCCTTTCTCACAAGCCAACACTTTGGTGACCAAAGTTTTCAAGTTTTCAACCAACAACATGTCATGAAAAGACAAGAATGTGAAGAAGGTAAAAGAGAGGCGACGTTAGAGAAGTGGGAAGTGTGAAAGAGGAAAGGAAATAAAAGAGTGTGAGGGCATAACGGGAAGGTGTGTGTGTGTGTGTGTGTGTGTGTTCTCAGAAACAGAAGAAGAACCAACAGTGTGGTGACAAGGTCAACAAAACCCCGTGAAACAGCGTGTCAGCAGATTACAGCAGGCAGCAAAGGGAACTCAAGACTCAAGGACGCTTCAGTGTCGACACAGAAAAGAGGAAACTCTGAATGTGTGACTGTTTTTATCAAGTTTGGTTCCTTACCTGCTTTTCACACGACAAGTTTGTTTGAGGTCGAGGCCAAGCAGCAGAGTCGCACCGAGAAAGAGAAGAAGGAAAAAGACCAGTTAGAGCAAAAGAAAAGAGACGTTTTTACCAACGGATTCATGACCCTCAGTGTGTGTGTGTGTGTGTGTGTGTGTGTGTGTGTGTGTGTGTTGTGTTTGACACGGTCAACAGTGAAGGAACGTCTCCTCTGTTTCACCGGAGACCACCTGACAGGAAACACCTGGACAACAGGCCTCACTGATGAAGAACTGACTGTGGCAGGATCATTAACAAGGAGCCATCAATGTGTATGTCAGCAGGTCGGATTCACTGTTCACTGTTGTAAAAGTCATCATTCAATCAGCAAATATCATAAACCGTCTCAAGGCCTGATTAGATTCAACTGCTGACAAAACAAGACTTTGATTTGTTTGAGAGACCAACGAATCCATTCATTCTAAATGTGCAGAATATTATATAAACACATGATCAATTGTTTCATTTAATAATGAAGGTACAGGCTGCAGCAACACGAGGCTGAATATTCAGAGAAGATTTGTCTTGTTGTTTTATTGTCGTAAGTCTGAATCCGATCCAGACTCAGAGCAGGAGGAAGCTGCTGAAAGACAAATGCTGAGCAAAGTGGAAGGTGTCTCTTATCGCTCTTTTATTTCTCAGGAAGTTGTCTGTGACTGAATCTGCTTCTGTCTTCCACAGAGAAATCCCTCACAGAACACTGATCAAGTCTGCTGATGAAAGTTTGAAGAGCGAGTGTTGGCCGAGGTGAAAACATGTGGCGTCCTCGTGGACAGCATGTCCTTTGTTTGTGTGCAGTAATGACTGGTGGCTGCAGCGCAGACGTATCCAGGTCTCAGTGAATTCTCTTCTGCTCTGCTGCACGTATACAGAAGTCGGATGGTAATCACTGTCTGCTATCGCTTGGATCAATTTGCATTTAACCCAGATTTCACGAGCAAAGAGGATTGTGGCGCGTCGAGCCACTCGGAGACCACGCAGCACCAGGAATCCATCTGATCTCCTTCTGTACTTCTTCATCTGGGCTCTGTGATGAAAGAAGCGTCTCTGCTTCTTCGCTCTGGTCAGGCTCCATTTACCAGAGTCACAAATCACCGCCTCTAGTTTTGTTTAACGTCCAGAACAAAAGAGGCTGCCGAGGAGATGTCGCTGCCCCCGACCATCACCCCGGGGCGGGCTGCGTCCACTGGGTCACCTCGATTTTCCCCGGAGGGTGGGGGGCCATTCCCAGGCTCATCAGAGTCTGGAACCCAGACTTTCAGGTGAACTGGTTTAGCCAAGAACCGGACAGACGGTGTGACCGTTACTGAAACCAGTCGGTCATGTAACGTCACGTCATCACTGTGATCGACTCACAACACTGTGTTGGAGGGTTAGCATTTCATTGAACATGAAGCTGTTAGCATAGCGTCTGTTAGCATGGAACCTGCTATCAGTGCTGTGTGTTAAACTGTGACTGATCGGCCCCGATTTCCGATCATGTGACTGCAGACTGGATCGGGACTCGGACATTATGTCCCGATCAGGTATCGGATAAATATATATATACATATTTATATTTATTATTACTTTTAATCATTTTTACAATATATGGGCTTTTAGTGATTAAAAATAAATGGGAATCAAATAGTATTTATTAACTACCAACGTTTACAGGCCGGGTCTGTGTCTGTGACAGACGCCACTGAACAGAGCATGAGCAGAACACAGCAGCACGCGGCAGTTTGTTTTGAATCGGATCGGGACTCGGTATCGGCCGATACTCAAAATCAAATGACTCGGACTCAGGGGCAAAAAAACGTGATCGGGACATCCCTAGGTGAAAGCCCGCCATTGGTCGACCATTTCATTCAGCACAATACAAAGCTGCAGCATTATTCTCCATCCAGACTCTGGTCTGGCTAACGAGACAACATATGAACTTACTGTCACTCAACACAGCCCTGTGCTAACAGTTAGCATGGATGCTAACGACTGCTATGACTCAGCACTTAAACTGCAAAGACAAACCAGCCGTCACTCAACATCATTATTATTATCATGACGAAAAAGTGACATCGATCAAAGTCACACTGTTAGCATGTAGCTTACTATCAGTCAACATGTCACAGTGGGTAGATGTTCCTAAACTGTTAGCATGAAGTTAACTATCACTTCAATTATCACTACAAAGTCAGAAAATGGCCGCTCGTTCCAGCTCCTCTACGGAAACTTGTGTTGAGATCCAGCTTTTCTTTTTCTTTAAAAATATCTGCAGTTAAACGAGTCAAAAATATTTTTATGCCATTTTGCTTTGACCTACATGTTTGACCCTGACTGACCGGATTTGGGCTTTTTCAGAGCCAGTTATTGATTGACCCGCTTACGCCTGTTTTCCCGTCACATCATCATTGTTGTATCTCAATCCATGTGTGAACTGATCCAGACTTTAACATGCTTCAACTGTGTCACATCGATCTGACTAAAAGCTGATCAGAGACATCACAACATGGCTGCCACAAACACGGACACGGACACATGACGCGCAGCAGAAACACACAGCAACCGGCAGGAGGAGGAAAGAGAAGAGGAAGCACACACACATCAATGACCGCCATTGAATGTGGTCCCTCTGAGCGAGGCACAGATAGCCAACGAGCGAGCACAAAGCCGCCCTTTCAAGTTCATCTGGACTGATGTAATAAAATTGACACATGGAGTCGGTTGAATTCTGGGGAGCCTGTTACCTAAACTCTCATTTCCAAAGCACTGTCACCTCCCCTCGCTGCAAATGAATCAATTACAGAGCAGTATAATCCTGTTAGGGGGAGATGAATGCATACCTCCCCGTTGGCAGGTGCTGGCAGGCTGAGGGGGCTTATTGGAGCAGCCGATATCAAAGCTGGGGGTTTTATCTGCCACATTAGAGGCAGTGCGAGCCGCCGAGGACGAGCCGCTGCGCCTGCGCTCGCTCGCCGTCTTCGCCTGCACAATGACAAACTATTCAACATGGTACTGAAACAAAACCTGAGCACATCTCGCTGCACGTTTACAGGCAGGTTTTCATGGTCCTCTCACATTTCCCTCCAGGTTCCTCACCTCACATATATCTGGAAAGAGTCGACAGAAAATCTAGAAGTAAAATGAAAGGCTAAAATTCACCAGGAAAATGACAGAAGTCAGATTCACATGAGCTGCCCAAAACCTTCAACGACCATTGTACCAAGTGATGAGTTTGTGGTTCAGAGGCTGTTGGGGCGTCTGCGTCAGTCCACAGGGCTCACACGTCAGACGTGTCCCCAACTGGTTTTACTTCGGCTTCATGACTTGTGAGTTCTGTCTCTTCCACTGAGGCCAGATAACGAGTCGCTATTAGAACCAGAGTCCTGCTTTCAAATGACACTCAGCTGCACGGACGCTTTCCTGTCAGGTACAACTGTTCCTGTTGGAGGCTGCTGAGCGGCGGGGG
>JBBMOC010000140.1:305784-319276 GCA_037975185.1 Centropyge bicolor
ACACACACACACACACTGACAGAGAGAGAGAGACACACACACACTGATAGAGATACACACACACACACACACACACTGACAGAGAGAGAGAGACACACACACACTGACAGAGAGAGACACACACACACACTGACAGAGATACACATACACACTGACAGAGAGAGAGAGACACACACACACTGACAGAGAGAGAGAGACACACACACACACACACACACACACTGACAGAGATACACACACACACACTGACAGAGAGAGAGACACACACACACTGACAGAGAGAGAGATATACACACACACACACACACACACACACACACACACTGAACAAAACAACTGTGTGAGATTAAAAACTGAACTTGTTGAAGTCTCTGTCTGGGTCAGTCGTGCAGCCGTTCAGCTGATCGATCATCGATCAGTATCAGTGTGTGTGAGCTCTTATATAAGATGCTCTCGGGCCTGCAGTTTCATCATCTGACTGATCAGCTCAATAAAACCAACATGTGGGTTTTCAGCTTTTTAAATTCAAACGTTTCAATCCGCCTCCATCTGCTTTATTTGCACTTTCACTCGTTTCTCGGATTTTCTCGGATTCTCTGAGCAGAAACTCTCGGCTGCTTCTCTCCGGTTCCTCCGTCAGTCAGCGGAGGTGACAGCGGGAGCAGCGGCGGCAGGACGCGGGCACAGAGCCGCTGCTGCCCGGCCTGCCTCCTGCTGCCCCCCGCCGCCACCTCTGGAGCCTCCAGCTGGGTCCAGCCGGCGCCTCCTCCCGCACCTCCTCCCTCGTCCTCCCTCCAACACCTGGAGCGGCAGCGCGCGCGCCTCTCTGCTCTCACCTGGCTGCGCAGGTAGAGCGGCGCAGGTAGCTGCCGCGCTTTGATTGGCTCCTGAAAGAGAACAAGAGGACAGAGGAGAGAGGAGACAGGAGGAGAGGGGAGACCTACCGGGGAGTCTCCGTGGTTCCTCCTGCTGGAGGAGGAGAAGCAGGAACAAACGGCAGAGAAGAAAAAGAAAGTGCTGCTGCAGCGCGTGAACCTCCTCCAACAGTCAGAGGACCTGGACGGTGTCCCGGTCTGTCCCGGTGCTGGAGCAGGTCGGACTGATCCGCGTGGCGCCTCCCTGCTCGAGCCTGTCACCGTTTTTTTCTTTCCTGCAACATAAACAGGCGCGAGACCCTCTGCCAGCACGCGCCACCTATCTTTACGCAGAGGGATAATTGAGGAGTGTCCTCCTCGTGCACCTCCTCCTCGTGCCCAGCATCACCTCCTCTGATCAGAGGAGCGTTGATTCGGATCAGTTGAAAGTTTGGGGTTTAAAGGTCAGAGCGCCCACGCGCCCCCTCGCGCCGCAGCACCTGATTGGCTCACAGGTAGATTACCTGCACAGGTGAAGCCTGTCGGAGCAGCAGTCGCACGCGCCCGTGGGAGAGGCGTGCGCATGCGCATCCGGGCTCTGTGCTCCGCGGAGTTGAGATGATTGACAGGTGTTACTTGTGACACGTCACAGCCTGCGACCAATGGCCACATGTTCGGCCAAAACACTTTGATTGACAGGTGAAATGACCTCAGGACAGCTGTTTAAATCTTTATTAATATCCTGACGGTTAACAAAATCAAATATGTTCTCAAAAATATTTAGGTAAATATGAAACTATATTTAAGAACTTAAAGAACTTAATTAAAATTAAATAATTAAAAAAAACAATGAATAAATACAAAGCAAGAAACATAAATAAGCAAAATAACTATTAACAAAAAAATGACGTAAAATATCAAAGAGATGAGAACTTAAAAAATAAAATGTATAATTTGTTTGAAATATATAAAAAGAAAATATTGAAATTAATTGCAAAACTAAATTGATGAGACTGACAAACTTCAATTTCTAAAAAAATCCCAAATATAATCAATTTAATGATTATAGAAATACTTTGAAAATTAAGAAATATCATTTTAATAAATAAATAAAAATAGCAAAATAAAAAAATCTGATTGACAGATTAGTCAAACTGTAAAATAAATAGAATAAATGGTTAGATGTGACAGTATTGAAAAGGAATTATAAAATATAGTAACAGAATTTAATCATTTAGAAATAATTTATTTATTATTCTTATATACTTTTAATATATATTTATATATTATAATTTATTATAATTTATCTGCAAATACCAACACGTTTTTTCTTCATGTCCATGAGGTCCCTCAAACAGTACTGTTCCCCAGACAACAGGACCAGGGCACCAGGGGACCAGGGGCCTGGTGGACGAGGTGACCAGTGGACCAGGGGACCAGGAGACCAGCTGGAAGTTGCAGAACTTAGTTTGAACTTCAGAGCAAAGTTTCGTGCTGAGAACTGCTTCAGATTATCTGTCAAAAAAAGTCTGGTCTGTCAAGTTGAGGCCTCACAGAGCTGCACTGATGGTCAGACTTCAAAATAAAGTTCTTTAAACAGCAGCTCAGGTGAGATGTTTCCTGACCGATCTCAGATCAGTTTCAGCGTTTGTTCACCTGATGCTGAAAACTGATGAGAACAGAAGAAGAAGAAGATGAAGGAGACAAAGTGGGAATCAGCGAATCACAAACCTGCAAAAGGTTTGTCATCCCCTCAACACAATAACACACATAATAACACACACAGTAACACACACATAGTAACACATGCACACACACAATAACACACACACACAGTAACACACAGAGTAACACACACAGTATCACAGTTACCCTCATGCTATTTTAAAAAATCTTTTTCTTTTTTGATGAATTATTCTGTTTTTGTTTTTTTTTTAAATTGATTTTCAGTATCTATTGTCGTATAATTTATCTCTATCTACATCTGATTCTACCTTAACGAGTTTTTTACTCAAATGATTATTTAATTCGTCTGTCTCAATTTCTCCTCCCCTGGGCTTCCATACAAGTGGCAGATGTTAAATCTGCTCCCATGTGTTGGTCATGTGATCACCTGGTCATGTGACTCCACCGCCTCACGCACAGGTGGATGATAATCTGTGATGGAGACATTTGGATTACCTTAATCTGTGTTTGGGGTTGGTAGATGGGGGGAGTATTATGGGGGTGTTTGCAGGCTTTAAAGGGGTATTACACTAATCACGCTATAAGTGTTCCCATTAGGCTTTGGGGGAGGGGGAGGTGGTCCACATCTGTCTGAACCCCAACAAGCTGGATGACGAGAATGTCACATTATAAGATCCTTATCAGGGAGACTGTTGGTCAGATTTAAACATTGCCCACAGTCAGAGGTCGGCTGCTCAACATCCAATCTACAGTTCTACAGTTTCATTGAGCAGACGCTTTTATCCGTATGACGTACATTCACCTGGAGCAGCCATCGGGGGCAGTTTGGGGTTCAGTTTCTTGCCCAAGGACACTTCAACACCTAGACTGCAGGGCCAGGGATCGAACCACCAACCTTCTGATTGGTGGACGACCGCTCTACCTCCCGAGCTACCCCGCCCCAGTCAGCTCTTCTGTGCAACTAGAAAGACCAGAGAAAAGGACTTTATCAAGTGTGGAAGATACAAATGCATGGTTGTGGTTGTGGTTTCAGCAGCACACAGTGTTGTGTGAGAATAGGTCTGGTTTTAGCAGCACTACCAGTAACTAGGAACAGACCTGATATGAGACTGGGAGGTCGGATGAGAGTCAAAAATCACTCCAAGTATAACTAATAGAATCATCAACGTTAACACTTGAACTGTGACACCTCGAAATGAAGGAGTTGCTGAAGTTCATTTGGCTTCACAGCTACATATAGCTGTGTATCATCAGCATAGCAGTGGAAATGAACACACTATTTGCAATAGATGGAAAAGAGCATAGGGCCAAGGGCCGCTCCCTGGAGAACACCAACCGTTACTTCAGAATATTCCGATTATTGTAAAGTACAAATGAAATCACGACAGCGCCGTCCCCTGGATACTACTGTGCTTGTCCAAGTGTCTTCGAGGTGTGAAGTAGTCCACAGGATCAAAAACTGCACTCAAATAAAGACGCAGCAATAATGACACTCAGCAGTAATGAATGCATCAGTAAGAACCCTGGTCAAGGCAGTTTCAGCAGAATGACAGCCAGACTGAAACTTCAAATCAAGGAGGAAAATAAAGAGCGTCTACAGCAACATATTGTCCTGAGAAAAGTGTGGACATGATCGCTGAATCCTCCAAAGACTGCTGATGTGTTCACTGTCGTCGGGTTTTCTCCGTCGCATTGTGCCTCCTCTGCACACAAACACACACGTTGTGTGTGATCCCACACACTCCTCTGCAGGCTGGATTAAAGAGGAGGAATAAGACTCTCCTCCTCCCACTCAGCCTCCTCTCATCACGGCTTCCTGCTCAATCTACCTGACAGTCTTTTCACAGGTACAAACTAATCCTCCCCTCAGGCTCGCGCTGAGCCGCTCACACTAATCAAAAGTCAAACCGTTTCTGCTTCACATTAAAAGACTCGACACCATTTCTCTTGCTTTTTTTTAATGGACAAAGAATCCCATCCTGGCTGGGCGGTGATGCCGGTCAGAGAGCGGACGTGAAGCGGTCCGGCAGCGTCCAGTCCATCACCGAAGGTGTTCTGTAAAGCTGGAGGTTTGTTGTCGGATTAGCAGTGAGGAGCGTTTCCTGTCAGTCAGGTAGGAGGAGAAACTGGCATCTGAACAGAGGCTGTATTTCAGGTTTAAAGCTTTAAAGAACTGATTTCTCCATGATCTTCTTTTAGCAGTCAGACATCTGCTCTATTGATTTCAGATACTACTGACACTGTTCACACAGCTGATTTTAATTAAACCTCTGAAGGTGCTTTCAGGCAGCGAGTGGCCGGGCAGCCCATCCATACACCACCCATACACCACCCGTACACCACCCGTACATGCAGCTGGGCGGGGCGAGGCGGAGCGAGTCGGAGCTTCAAACACAGGAGCCACCGACGTCCTGAACTGGTCCAGACGAATCTTTGTGGCCATGCCTGCAGCGTCGTGGCTCTGTGAACGGCTGTTGACTGAACGTCCGTTCGGTGTGACGTGTTGCGATGTGGACTGAGGCCACGTCATTTTATAGAGCGACCAACAATCGAGAAAGTCGTCTTCTTCTTAGGTTGGACTGAAATGTCTCAACACCTGTTCGATGGATTACGATGAAATGTGCTTCAGACATTCATGTTGTGATCAAATGAACTGAGATGACTTGGATCATCTGGCTTTTACACAGCGCCATCATCAGGCCAGGTTGGTTTATGACCTGTGGAACTAAAGACATTCACTTCAGCCTCAGTGGCACTTCACATTTACTTCTAATTACCTAATGTTAGCATGCTAACATGCTGCTAAACTTCAGCATGTTAGCATAGCCACTGAGTGCCAGTACAGGACATAGTGGCTCTTTTCTGTCGTGACTACATTCATTTGTAGTCTGTTTAACTTTTTTAGAACTACAATTGCCAACTTTACCAAACAGAATTCAACGGTTTCACTGTCTCAGAAAAAAACATTTCTTTGGGTTTTTCTTTTTTCAGTTGAAGATGTCATGACTCTGACATTTGTTTGTGTTACACTTCACGAAGCAGTCGTGAGTAATGGAGAGGAGATCAATGGCAGCGGCAGTTGCTGGCTCGTCCTCTCGTGCACCCTCACCTCAGATGATATATCATATAATGCAGTCGGTGTCTGTTCCTCTTCATTCCTTCATAGTCACTGTGTTTAACTATCAGTGTGAACACTCACTTCCTGCTGCAGTTCAACTGTCAGATAACACGCTGACACTTTACAGCAATCACTCCACACTCACATCCTCCTGTTTCCTCCTCAGGTATCTCCTCATCCTCTTCCTCCTCCGGGACGCTCGGACTCGTGCAGCAGGGAGGAGGCTGATCTGGAACCAGCGGGGGCTGAAAACTTCACAGCTTTCTCAGTTGTTTACACACTGCGACCGGTGCTGGAGACACAGTGACCACAACCTGAAACCCACACACCAGCCACCGAACCCCAGTGTTTCAACACACGACACAGGACGCACTGCTGTTCGACAGGCCGAACGTTAACGTCCGTCCATTCACAACTATTCAATTAGTAGTCAGAGCCGAAGCAACGAAAGGGCCATGGAGAGTCCTGACCTCTGATGAGACTCGAACCAGCTTGGTGGCCCTGTGGACCGCCGTCGAACAGCGGAGGCCGGACGGAGGCCGGACGGAGGCCCGGCATCAAACCTGAGCGGTGTCAGTAGTGTCCATCGTCTGGACCTTCTGAAATGAGAACAGGTCCTACCTGTTAACTACTCTCATTACTCTAATTATAGAAGACAACACTGGCCCGCGTCATGTGTCGAAAGCAGCTGAGGATGAAACGGCTCCATGTTTGTTTGGTAGCTCGCAAAGTGGCCCACTCTGTGTGTGTTTGTGATACTGTCATGTCGCCTGTTTCAAACAGTCCCTGAGCAGCGATGAGGCTGGTTTCAACCTTGTGGAAAGACGGGACGACGAGGGAAGGCCGTGGTGAGCATGCCACTGTGGAGGCGCCTGGCCAGCGAAGGAGCCGTGAACCAGCAGGTGCTGTTCATCAGCACGCTGGAAACATCCCACAACAACATCCCCCTACATCAGACAGAGGCCACGCCCACCACACCGCTGCCGTCCACAACCACCCGCATGTCAGCGGTTTGTCTTGTTCCGCAGCCTGACTGAGGCGTTTCCTTCGGCCTGCGGCCTCCATCTGTGCAGAGACACTGCAGAAGCTTTTCAGGCTGGATTCACCTACATTTACACATTTAGAAAGCAGGATGTGAGAAACAGTATGAGAAATATTTAAATGAGCCTCTTGTGATCAGCTGTTGCTCACATGGTGTCAGTCGACCAATGACCACCATGAATAAATTCAGCTGATGATACTTTTGCACTTTTAGATGAAGAACAGTTGTGAATGAAATACTCTCACTTCAGTGTTTTTTATTGTGTTATTGTGTTGACTCAAGTCAAGCTCCCTGACAGTAGGGGGGCGGAGTCACAACATGTCATGTGACAAGCTTGTGGCGATGACCATAGAGTGTTTGAGCACAGACATGCAGCGGCTGTCAGACACAGGATGCTGTTTGTCTTTATCAGAGCTCCTGAAGGCATCGTGACAGCCACCAGCAACCACTGCCGGGTTAAATATAACTGACGGCCTGTCAGTCCAAGCAGCACAGAACAAATATACAACATCTGCAAGTTTAACTGGAGCTTCGACTTGTTGGTAATCGAATCCAAAATGACACAGGGTTCGGTTCTTTCAGGGCAGGTGGCACTTTGGCTTTTTCTCAATATGTTTTCTCCCTGTTTTACTTTTATTTTGCATAATTACATCTAATGAATGCACCACTGCCATGTTTGTGGCATGAGCCAATAGGAAATGATTAGTCCACCCATACTCAGAGATCTGCAGTTACATCCAGAAAACCATTACTGTTACTATTACGTGACATTTGTTCAACAGCTTTTTATCCTTAGTAAAACAAATGGAGAACCTGCTCCAGGAACGACTGTAAGTGGTTTCACACAGGGTCGGCTGTGGGGCTCCCTCTGTGTCAAGGAGCCGACTGAGGCTGAGCTAACTGAACGCTATGTTACTGATGAACACATGCCGGCGGGACTGCTGCTGTCACCTCCACTCAGCTGCTCTGCATGACATTCTCATGATGGTAAAATATGACCATGTTGTTACAGGTTATTTCATACAGAACTGAGTCTTTGAAGGAGATGAGGGTCAGCTCAGACGCTGCTCTGTTCAGTGGCAGTGGAACATTATTGTTATCAGCTGTATTCACTGGGGAGATTCTGTAAATGTTAGAACTTCAAGCAGACAAGTAGCTTCTATCTATTATATTAATCAGTTTGGCTAAATGAATTCTTATGTTTATATAAATATGACTGCTTTTGAGAACCAATGGAAAAGTGATGGTAAAATAAATGCATGTCTTGTCGTCCATGCTGTGACTGGAGTGACTATAGAGATCATTAATATTGTTCAGCAACTGCTCTCCGACCTTCTACCTGTCAGAGTTCTACAGATTGTGGGTGGTGGCCCAGATCAGTCTGGTTCTGGTCCTCGTGTCCATCAGGCAGCGCTGCCAGCTGTTCAGCTGCTGGTGCAGTCCAACCACAGCTGGGGTGGGACAAAGATGCTCCATGCTGTCACTCACTGTCCTGACCAGAGGCTTTGAGGCTTAGTCACACTGGAACGATTTCAGATCCATCACCAAATGAAGAATGGAGCGAGACATGGATCTGTCTCAGAAATGGTTGGATCTTATTGGAGGGATTTCTCCAGAAACAGATCCGCTCAGTGTTTGAACTATGATGCTCCACAGTTCAAATGAAATGTAATGGGAAATGTGTCTAAAATGAATTCTCAGATCATTTTTGACCACCTCAAAAACCAGTACTGGACCTGTGAGACCCCTCCCTGACCATCAGGATCAGACACTGAGCCAAAGTCCTGGCGACGGTGGAGGACTGGCTCTCTCTGTTCTGGAGCTTCTGCCGGTAAATCCGGGCGTTTGGAAGGCGACTCTGGATCAGCAGTCACACTCTGCTGTCCTCCTTCAGGGGAGGAGGCTCGTAGGAGTCGTAGGAGGTTCAGGACTCAGATTAAGCAGCTATCAGCGGCTCAGGTGCTCCTCAGAGACTCTGAGCCAAAGTAAACCTGATCTGAGAACAGGGAGGTCTGAGTGGGAGGTTCAATCCCTTTATGGCCTCAGAGAAACTCTCACTGTCACAGTTATTGTTTCACCGCTCGGCATCGGGGGGGCGGGGGGGTCAGCGCTGCGGGGTTCAGCTCGGTGTCAGTCTCAACAATCAAATACTGTGTGGAGAAGCAGAAACACTGCGAAAGAAATGCTGAACTTCAAGTGAATGTACAGTGTTTTCATGTTGTACTTCAGTGCAGGAAGTGATCGGATTCAAAGTCTGGATGCTCAGCAGTCAGTCGGCCTGCACGTCCTCCTCCCAGGTCTCCACGGGTCAGAGGAGGTCATGTGACCTTGGTAGGTTCTACCTATCAGGTCACAACATTCACAAATGATTTGAATCTTGACTTTCTGGCTGTAAAAAGTATCAACAGTGACAAAACAAGACGTAAATATGAGTCAGTCAATTTGTCTCCAAACAGCATCGCTCAGCGGGGCCGTTACCAGGGGGGGGCAGTGCCCACCCACACCTGGCATCCTGGTAACACCACTGTCGCTCAGTGAGAATTTGAAGGATATGATGTCATTGTTATTGTCACCTGTCCATCATAGCAACGTCCTGGTGAACACTCTCAGGTCGAGAACATGTGAATCGGCTTTGACTTTAAGTGAAGATCTGATGACTTCACAGGTTGTGTCCAGGAGTGAGGCAGCTGGACGGTGTGTGTGTGTGTGTGTAATGGAGAAGGAGAGTCCAGCTGAGCGCCTCGTCCGTCCTCAGCAGGTCTCTGTCTCCGTCTGACGTCCAGGCGATTTTTAGCCTCGCACTGTTTACGCAGGAACCAGAGTCGGGGTAGGACGTCCCGACAGCGTCGTGCCTGACCCCCCCACATGTTGTTCTAGGAGCCGCACTGTGAGAAACACACACAGTTTCAGGCTTTCACAGACATCTGATCTGAACGATAAAAGACTTGAGTTAAAGAAACTTCCAGAGGCTTTTTCCTTGTGTCTCCGCGGCGCCTGTGGTGGTTCTTTCTCCACAGAAAACACGTCCACCCACATGTTGGTATGAAAACACAGTCTGTCGCAGACAATGAGAACATCCTACATGGTGGATAAGCCTGTCAGTCCAGTGGATGGGTGAAGAATGAGGAGAGAGTGACGCGGCTGAAAACAAACGCAGAGCTCTGTGTGCGGCTGAGCCGAGTTACTGGAAGAGTTAGTTTGGAAGCAGAAGGTCCACTCCTCCCGTTTAAAGGCTGTCACACCGACAGGATCTCTGCTTTAATCTGTGTGTGGGAGGAGCTGCTCACGACGACTGTTTGTTCCTGTCGACAGTGAGGAGAAGGAGAAAGAGAACCACAGACAGTCAGTGGAAAGGATTAAAACATGCAGCCATTCAGCGGACGAAGGCTTCGCTCCGATCGAACTGTTCCACACCATTTGGTCTTTGGAGCAGCAAAAACACCCCAAAGTGCTTTTTCTCAAGTAGCACAAAAGTGCACAAATATTAACAAATGATTACACAGACAAAATCTACTCTGTTCAAAGAGCCTGCTCTGGGTCCGATATGTGTTTAAGGTCAACTCAAACAGCTTTACATCCACTGTTCAACTGGAGAGGTCAAGCAGCATGACATTAGCATGACTTCCTGAATGCTAACATTAGCCAGCTCATGTGCCACAGACAGATAGACCGACTGACAGACAGGCAGACAGATAGACAGACANCGGACAGACAGATAGACAGGCAGATAGACAGACAGACAGACAGGCAGACAGACAGACAGACAGATATACTTTATTGTCTTGAGAATTCTTGAGAACTTCCCAGTTTGGGGAAAAAATGTGGATCTGATCAGAGAGTACTGAGTTGTCGAACGTTAATGTCATTGCTGCACAGTTTGTACAGCTAACTGCTAACTGATGCTAAAGGCTTCAGCTCTGTATGTTGGGCCTCACCCACAGTTTCAGGTCAGAAACACTTTCTAAACACAGCTAATGTGTCTGAAACGTCGCCGCACTATCAGATTTGATTTCTTGTGAAAATAATATTTTAGACTTCAATAAAACACAAAGTGAGCAGATATCGTTTCACGGTGTTGTGGACACTGGAGACCCACAGTCCCCTGCTGCCACTGTGAAACTGGACCTGATGACTGTGTGAGCTGACATCCTTGAAGTTGTGTTGTGTTTGGAGTGCAGAGTGTTTTTCTGGATTCAGACTCAGTGTGAAGGTTTCGACCCAGTGATGATGATGTGATTTGGGGGGAGGGTCGATGAAGCTGTCTGTGGTGGGCAGGACCTCTGCTCAGGACACACACTTACACACTGAGTGTCCAACACAGACGGACTGTGGACCCCCACTGCACATGGCAGAGACACGCACGCAGCTCAGGAACTTTAAAGTGTCCAGTTGGAATTCAGGTCTTTTTTCAAAACTGTGCTTGAAAGTAAAATATCCGACTTCAGATCAGTCTCACTATTCACTGTGTGTGTTCAGGAACTGAGGGTTAAACTCTGAGTTCAGAGAGACTTTGAAGTGATTTCAGAGTTGTTGTTGTTGAGCCGGGAGCACTCACACACCACCATATGGACAGCACACACACCACTACTGAGCATGTGCAGAACAACACACACACCACTACTGAGCATGTGCAGAACAACACACATACAGTTCACATGCAAAAATCCTATCTGAGGGTAAAACTTATCTTCAAATCAGCTGTTCACCAGGTCTTTGTTTACACTGAGACTAAAACCAGACCTGGCCCCTAAACCTGAGTCAGTCTGAGCAGTTATCAGGATTAAGGTATCTGTCTGTGCACTTTACACAGAAATGACAGCGACAGATGTTGAGACATGCACAGAAGAGTTTCCGGCCTCTGTCAGGAAAGTCAGAGCGAGTTCAGGCTGAAGTGAAGAGATAAGCGCCTGACGACTACAGGCAGTCTGCTTCACAGCTTTGGCCTGATTGTCCTTGGGACCAGCAGCAGGTAATCACAGCGCTCCTGAATGAAAACAGTGAACGAGAAGGAGAACGTTACAGGAAGTCTCTTGTTCTCTTGGCTCCGGTTCATCAGCTGGAAATAAAGACATGAATCATTTTTTCACCCTTTCTTGATAAATGGTTGCACTTTAACTTTGTTTCTGAGATAGAAAAAAGATTTATCTGTCCCTGTTAGTAATGGCTACAAAGATCTGAATAAAGGACACCAAAGTTTAGACCTCAGATTTAATCCGTGGAGTTAATTTCCCAGATTATTTGATGGAGTTTACAGCTGCAACATTATTGGTTATCATCCACATAACTACAGAAACATACATGGTGCTCTCTAACGACGCCTCGTGATGTGATGATGACCCGAACCCGAACCCTAACCCCCAGTGTAGTGAGAGTAACAAAGGGCCGAGGCAGCTGTCCCGTGCAGTGACGTAAAGCTTTCTGCTGCTTGAACCACTTTAATACACAGTCAGAGCTGCTGACAAAGTTTTCCAGAGAACGGATTCAGATGGGTCAGTCAAACCAAATGCTGCTCCTTGTTCTTATCTGAATTTCGTCTGAGGTAGCAGATCGTCTCGGTAAGAGCAGTTTCAGTGCTGTTGTCTGTTCTAAAGGCCGATTTCATTCCTCCAGGGTTTGAATTTCTTTAAACAAGGAACTGATTTGCAGTGAAACTTTTCAGACTTGGTGAGCGGAGGCTTGGATGTCAGCCTGCAGTTGGTCGCTGCACTTTGAAGGACCTGGGAAGAGATGTATTTGTCATCATCAGGACAACAGAGAAAGATGCCGATTTGAATTTACAAACCAACTAAGTGAGAACAGACTGTGCAGCTGAATGAATGTGCCCGAACATGAACATGTCCTAAAGCCAGCTGTGAGCTCAGATGCTGAGGGATAAATTCCTCAATCACCAACTTTTCAACCAACTCCGTGTTAAATGTGAACAGACTGTAAAGAGAGCGAGCCTTGCTGTCGATGAAGATGATGATGATGGTTTTAGGTTTCCAGTCTAGAAAAGGAACTTTCTCTGTCCATGTGACGCTTTAACTTCAGAAACCCCTCTGAAGGGGAGTTAAAAGGTTTCCACATGACAGCATCAATATGTGAGCGCACACACTCTGTGAAGCTGTTTAAACACAGTGACATGGCAGCAGCAGGTGGTGCAGGCGTGTAGCAGCAGCGCTCTTTGGCCTGATCCAGGATCTGCAGGCTGCACTTCAGCTCCGTCACATATGGTGCCGCCGCCACCGCTCACGCAACCTTTGAAGACATCGAATTAAGAGTTGGACTGGACCATCTGTCTGCCGCCTGCAGTCATTGCTCTGTCAACACACGGGGTTTGTTCTCTTTGTTGACTTCACCTGTTGGAAGCAATTTTTACCTTCAGTACCATCACTTCAGTTCAGCAGAAAAACAACAGGATGTGTTTCGCCACTCGGAGTCTTTCACAAAGCAAACGGGTCAGCGGCTTCTCACAGGTGAGGTTTGTTAAATGAGGAAGTTTATCTGAGCGTTGCTTCATTACAAAATGCCACAAGGTGTCCAAACGGTTCCTTTCATGGAACTCACTGAGAATCTGCACTGATAAAACTCATCACAGCCGTTGGTGTTGGGGTTGTGGCTTATTTTATGAATTTTATTCTAATTTAGTTTTTTCAGACCAACCTACTCTACATGTCCAAAAATACATGGACACCTGGATGTTACAGCCCTGTTCAACAGTTTGGGATCATTTGATTGACGTTTTCTGCTTCTTCTTCTTCTGTCTTTCAGTAATAGTTATTTTAATGTTAAACAGTTTTGAAATAGTTTTGG
>JBBMOC010000140.1:319652-344385 GCA_037975185.1 Centropyge bicolor
CCGCCGGCTGTGTGGTGTCTCTGTCCGGGACGTCTGCGCTGTTTTCTCGGTGAGTTTGTTCTGCTGTTTGTGGAGCTACTTGTTGGCTGGAGTTTGACTGTGCTGCCGTGTTGACTGTGTTTCTCTCGGGTGTCCAGGACAAGTTTCTCCGTGGGGAGATGGCGGAGGTTGAGCTAAGCTAACGATGCTAACAGGAGCATCTGGTAGCTTCAGTTATTAAACCTGCTGAAGTCAAAACGTAATAAGTGTTATAGTTTATGATGTTAATACTTTAGAGTAAAAGGCATTTGTGTGAGGTTGGAAAATAAAAACCCTCCACGTTTGGTAACTAATGTTATGTGGTATTAAACTGAACGGTGTGTACATGCAATAAAGTTTTTGTAACTTCAAAATGTTAACATCTCATTTCTGAATGTTTCCAGAAATAACGTTAACACAGATGTTGTTATAGGTAAAAAGCTGGAGTGGGTTATTGAAGCTAAACAGTAAAATTAAAATTTTTGTGGTCCATGAATTCAAACGTAATTATTTTCAGTTTGTTACACTCCAGAAACTGACTGATCGACTGGAGGCTGAAATGTTCCCATATAACGTTACGCCAGCTTATTAAAGTACCGTAACCGGTGGCGTAGCCGGCTAGCTCGGTGAGCATGTTTCATTAAACAGACTTCATTAAGACCCACCCTCACTCCACCTCTTTGTCCATATTTAGAGTAAGGCTACCAAGATGGCTGCCCCCTCTGTCACAGACACTACGTCCATGTTTTATACGGTCTATGAGTCAGATGCACTTCACACTCAGACCTGTGTCGTTAGGGGAAGAACTTCATATGACATGTCATGACTGACCAGTTTTGTAGCTGGAGGTGTTTCTGTTCTGATGGAGGTCTATGGGCAAAATGTTGTTTGAGCCACAGGAGATTTTTTCAGATGACCACTGGGATAAACCTGCTTCCAGACCTGTGAGTCATCGCCCAAACTCAGATCTAATTCAAACAGGTCGACTGTTCTACTCACTGATGATTGGAAAAACAACTGACCAATCAGAGATTTGTGGGCGGGATCGAGAATGGAGACATCATCCTTCCAAACAGCTGTGAAGCTGCATCAATGAGAAGCAGTGACAGTGAAATGGATTGTGAACATTTATCACAATGACGTCTTTTACTGCAATGATTAATCAAGTTATCAAGAAAATTATCCGTAGAGTTATTAGTCATCAAAAAATCTTTAGTTGCTGTCCCAGTTGACTTAGAGAAATCCAGAATTACATGTTCTGCCAATCAGCACTGGAGTGTGTGGGGAAAGGTTCTCAGCTGCAGGAAGTCAGGTGAGAGGACAGGGGTCAGGCAGGTCAATTTAAGAATCACATGAACAGATGTAGCTACATGACATACGATTCAAACAGACTGAGACCTGCCATAACATCCAGCATCTTAGAGTCCTGAGTTCTCTGACCCTGGAAAACATTAACAACACTGATGTATAATTTGGTTCTGCGAAACATGCCGGCTGTTGTTGAAAAACTGTTATCAGATACACTCAGCATCCACTTGATTATATGTTGCTGAGGTGAAAAAGCTTGTGGACGCTTCAGGAATAATTTCAGAGTGAGTCTGGAAACTTTGAGCCTCTGTCACCACTGGACCTTTAATTTAAATCTTTTTTTACTGCTCCACTCAGAGACTCCGACAACAAACACGGCTGCTGCCTTCCAGGAGGAAGAGAAATAAAAGTAATGTACAACAGATTATCCTAACGTGGCTTATCCTATAGTGAGTCTTTTCCCAACATGCCTCGGTGCTGACCTCGGTGCTGACCTCGGTCTGTCTCTGAATGTGAGCCTTGTTGTTTTATCAGAATAGGAAGTCTTTTTCTCTCTTTAAAGACGACTTCAGTGTGAAAAACGCTTCATCAGCTGCTCTGTTGTTGTGAAGGTGCTGCTTCTCACCTCTGACACAGTCCGGACCAGAGCTCTTCTTTTTCTTGTTGCTGCACTTCATCCTGGATCTCGGGCGGATATATTTTATTATGAACAACATCAAAACTAACAACACAGCTCAGTATATTCTTCAACTATACAATGTTAATACTCAAGTCCAGTACATTTTGCACACCTGTATACATTTCTAATTACTATGCAATTGTGTATTTAAGATTATGGCCCAATGAATGTTTTCATAAGTGCTGCTTTTGCCCATAAAAGACTCCATGTTTTTCCCATATGCTGCTCTTTGACTCCATACATTCACACTTTACAATATTTGTTCCATCATGTTTCCACACATAGCTTCGCATGTCAGTCAATCTGCACACTGTGCTTCTATACATCTCCTGCTGTAACAGCTAGTGGGAATGACTGCTAACATTAGCAGGTTAGGCTAACGAGCTTCTCAAATTGAGAGGAATATAAACAACATGAATATATTGAATCCTATAAATGAACAGAATATCTAACTCTGTGGGAACTAGAAGAAAAAGCTCTCTACTTGGCCGTCACCACAGACTTTGACAGCTTGTCTCCTGGCAACACTGCCTCTCAGATGTCAATCAACTGATGTCATGGGAAACACCCACTTAGAGACATGGAGCTTGAAAACCTTCCAGAAATGTGAAAAAAAACCCAAACCAAAACAAAAACAGTTCATTGGTAAAAATGGTGTCATTCACCTTTGAGTTTCAACAGTTAAACAGTTTCCATCTGAGAATGCGAACACGTTTAATTTCTATCAAACCTGTTTTAAGGCCTAATGTCTCTGCTTGCTGATTCAGTGTCTCCGACGTGCTGATGGCAGCAGAAAGCGAAACTCTAATTGCTGCAGAAGAGGAAGACGAAGAGGTTTCTGCTGGTTGTGAGGTTCAGGAGCAAAACAGCAAAACAGGATGCAAATGAAAAAAAAAATTCCAATCACAGTATTTAGCTCAATGACAATGGTTTGTTTCCCGTTTCAGAGGAGAGACACTCAACTGAAAGCTAATATTTGTTCAACACAAACACAGAAATAATAAAAACGTGATCATATCAATTTTTTCAAGTTCTATATGAACCACAGTTAAGCTGCCTTCATGCAATGTTGAAATGGGAAGAATCCTCCTGTTGTTCTGAGTTTTCAGGCATTATTTCAACCCTGATTCCAAAGATGTTGGAAAAACATTGATTAAAAAAAAACAAAACAGAATGATCAGTCACTTACAAACAAACTGTGTTTCTTGATGACAGTTTCTATAGAAATGAATTCATCTCCTTTGTACAGTCCTGTGTTTGACAGAGTGATGAACCTCGCTCCATCCTCGCTTGTGAACGACTGACAGTCTTTGGTTACTCCTGTCCCAACTGGGTTGAAACATGTTGCTGCATCAAATTCAGATTAAGCAGATATTTGCAAAAATCAATGAAGTGGGTGAGGTCAAATATTAAATATATTGACTTTGTACTGTTTTCAGGATGTTTGATTTTTACAATTTTACTTAGGTAAAAAAGGTAGTCCTCCTGAGATCCCTCAGTGCAATGCCCTCTGGAGTAACTATATCTTTGTATAATGTAGGACCAAGTACAATAACTTTTGTTTTGTCAGCAGAAAATTGCAGGTCATCAAGGATTTTATGTTCCTAAGGCCTGAGTGTTCAGCTAACTGGTTGGTTTTATCTGGCTTAATCAAAATAATAATCTTAATATTATCATATTAATCAATCTTAATATGATTGGGTGTCATCTGCATAACAGTGAAGGTTGGTGAGTGTTTCCTAATAATAGTCCCTGAAGGAAGCATCTATGAAGTGCACAGAACCAGGAGTTCGAGCTGTTCATTAGAACTACAGATGAAAAATAGTGTTTTTGCCTTTTAACTCATTTTAACTAATATTTATTTATGTGCATTGTCCCTGTTAGTTATAATTCATAAATTAGCAGGTCTTGTCTGCTAAATCTAATCAGCTTACTAGGCAGAGCTAACAAGCATTAGCAGGACTAAGCTATTGCTAATTAAACATTAGCTCACAAGAAAAGATGACATAACATTAGTGAGACTGAGGCACCACTGATCACATATGAACTTGACTAAGCTGCTAAATCAAGCCAGCTAACACCACAAAAAGATTACATTAGTTAGGTATTAGTTAAGTACGGCTCCTGATAGGACACGATGCTCACACCTGGCTATTGTTAATTTAACATCAGCTAAAATGACAATAAAGTCAATACCACATGCATGTGGCATGGCTAAGCCATCAGCCGTCACATAATAACTTTAAGCTAACATAACATTAGCAGGACTCAACTCCTCGATCCATCATCAGCTGACATGGGAACAGAATAGCACAGCATTAGCATTGGATAAGCTACTACTAAAGCTGAAGAGCAGCTAATAATAAGCTGCACATGGTTTCGTTCTCTTATTGTTTTCCTCCTCTTTTGGTTGAAAGGCCAAAACAAACATTATAACCCATTTATGAAAGCAAACCTTCAGCTTCTGATCCTAAATGACATAAAGTGGCTAAAATACTGAGAAACAGCTTCATATCCGTGTGTGTGTCCACAGGGGAAGCGATGTGAGTTAAATGGTGTCAGAGGTGAGTGTGTGTTCAAGCGTCCTGACAGTTTTATGAGCTGAAGAGTGAAGGAACTGAAACTGGCACGAAGCCCAGGGCCTGCAGGTAGCTACACTAATGCTAACAGCTAACACAGCCAGACGCTTCACCTCCAGTCCGTCTGTGTGTGTGTGTGTGTGTGTGTGAGACACAACATACAACATTATGGTTGACTGTGGTTCTTATAGAGGAACTTCTGATTTTGTAGCCGCATTATCAGCAATCAATTATCTGCTGTTATGTCACATATTAGCCTTAATATGTTCAGTTGTATGCTGAGTTAAATCAGATGTAAACAAACTGTACAGGTCAAACGGCTTCTTTGTAGTTATACCTAACTTTATTGTATAAATGTCAGGATAAGAACTCGCTCTGTCTGTCTGTCTGTCTGTCTGTACTTATGTTGAACCGTTAACAACAATGACTTTGCAGCTGGTTTAGCCAGTTAGCTGCCAGCATTTTATGTTCTTTTAATTGCACCTATAATAACGTTGATGTTAATGGGGTAATATATAACATGAAAGCATGATGACTTACCTGCAATCCAAAACTGACAGCACAGTAAAACATTTACTAACAGGACGTTAGCTGAACAGCAGGACTGAGCTGCTAATCGCGTAACATCAGCTCAAAGCAAGAAGCTAACAATAAGCTAAGGTATGAGAATATCTTTGCTCACGTGACTCAAAGCTAATGTTATATTAGCAGCAACAAGCTACTGCTAATTCAAAAACAGCTAACCAGAAGCTAACATAACAATGACAGGGATTAGCTACTTGTGATCCTATATGAACTATTAGGACACACGACTAATGTGACATAAGCAGGACTAAGGAGACTGAAATAAACAGCTGTCAAGGGGTGAAAGTCATTTAAAAAGTGTGAGATATGTTTGAACTGTAACTTGCTTTGACTGACGTTAAACAGTGAAACCTGGTCTTGCAGACCAGCTTCAGTCTTGATGCTGTTTTCAGACTCTGTTTTCAGTCACACCCTCAGAGTCGGTGACACAACCAGAGCGGTTCCTGTGAACATCTGCCAGAAAGCCTCATGAGTCACATCAGGCTCAGGACCAGGACCGCATCACTGTCACAGCCTCTCAGAAACAGGCTGGGAGGCTCTGCAATGAAAGGCATTCATCACATAGTGTTTCAGATGTGTTTGCTCGCTGCGCTTTTTCTCCATGAACGACAGTTTCACAGCTTGCAGACGTCGTGATGTGATGGAGTCTGTTTCCACCATGGAGCATCCGTCAGTCTGCAGCATCCAGCAAAGTCTGAACGTTACACATTTATTCTGATGTTTACATATAATACACATATACACAGTATAATACTTATAATGTTATCAAGCTATGCAAAATCCTTCTAATGAACAACATGGGTCAGAAATGACCCATATTCATCGTCTGTGATATTTCATGCATGGCTGAGTGTTTCTTTATTGTATCATCTGAAATCAAGTTATTTCATCATTCAATATCAATATGATTTGGACCAATATATTCACTGTGAATACTGCACATAGCAAACACATATGACTGATATCTGATAACACTGATATTGAACTGTAGTGTACCTGTGGCGTACCTGTGGTGTACCTGTAGTGTACCTGTAGCGTACCTGTGGTGTACCTGTAGCGTACCTGTGGTGTACCTGTAGCGTACCTGTGGTGACACCTGTTTGCTCTAGACGCCGCTCTGCAGGTCCATAAAAGATAAAATCCCACCGACAGTGAAACAGACATCAGCATTTCAAGAACACACAGCTTCCATGCAGCACTTTGCACATGCACTACCTGAGAGTGTTGAGAACCTCAGTGGACAGAGGCAGGAATGAAGGATCATCCTACCAGAGTCTAGGAGCTGGAAACCTGAGTCCAGAATGAGAGTCGGCTCAGACACGATTCTCTGACAGACTCTTCACAGATTGTGCAGAGGGACGAGTAATTTTCAAGCCACATCATTTTCATAGCACGATCCAACACGGAGGAGGAGAACTGGAGGAATCTCTCAGGATTTGGAAAACTCTCTGGTTTATTTTTTCTTCTGAAATCCCCGTCAGAGTGACTCATACAAGAGGCATCAGACTGAACAGTGACCGAAGCTGTGCTGCTGGAGGAAGAGCGTCCTCCTCCTCTTCCTCCTCTGAGCGACTCTTCAGTCCTGCAGCTTCATGTCAGACAGCAGCTCCAAGTAAAAGAAGACTGAAAAGATTTGAAGGTTTCATTCTGCATAAATTCATTGTTTCATTGTTAAATTATGTCTACATGTGCTGCAAAAATGAAAAATAGTATATATATATATATATATATATATATAGCCAAGAAAACACATTGTTGGCAAAGAAAAAAGTAAGATGCACATGCAATTTTTGGGGGATTTTAAAACACAGTAATAATAAAATAAATAAGAAATGTTTGCAGTGAAAAATGTGATTCAGTAACTTCAGCCTCTTCAAAGACGTCGTTTTTTTCAGGTTAAGACTAAACAAATGACAAAATTACTTGTTGAATCTTGATGAATAAATGAATTATATTCATGTCTACAGTCGAGTTACTTCAATGAGTGAAATTAGTTTTCAATGTAAAAAGCATCATTTTGTTTTGCTGTTTTTTGCTTGTTTCCAGATCTCAGGCTTCAGAACAGCAGCAGCACTGAAGCAGCAGAAGCCATGGAGTCGTGTGGACATGCAGTTTGGTCTGAAAGTGACACTGGGACCTTGCAGCTGAAGCTCAGGTCTGATGGTCAAGAGTTTGAGCTCTGACTGGCTCCTCATTGTGTGAACAGGTTGCTGAGCATGCCGCCCCCCCACTGCCCCCCCCCACCACCACTGGGGGCTAACACTCAGTCATCAGAGGAACTCTGGGGGAATTTATGCACCGTCTCTGGCTAATTGAATTAGACGCATCGTGTCCACAGTGTGTCCATTGTGGAAGCTGCACAATGTTGGGCTTCATGCATCCAGAGCTCAGGGAGGAATTATGTGCCCCCGCCCCCCCACCCTCCACCCAACAACAGCATCCCAACCACTGGCTCTTTACTTTGTTCCCGTCAGTGATCTGCCTCAGGCTCCATCACTGGACTTGGACGATCATTAACCAACTGAGGGAGGGGGCAGCACAAGACCAGAGCAAGGGGGTGTTCACGTTACCCCCCCCCCCCCACACACACACATACACACACACACACACAGAGATAAGACCAGATATTAACACATGGAATACACATAGTATCTGTCAAGTAAAATCATATATGGACATTTACCTCCATGTGTTAAAGGCCATATATCCTGATAATATGGGGCAGAAATATTTGGCTACACATATATTTTTCACTGACATAAAGAAAAACGTGACAAATGAAAGGACCAGAATGTAGAAACGTAATGAATGCAGAGGTTTCCTCTCAGTCAGTCAGTATACAGTAAACTTCCCATCATGCTTTGCAGTCTGCTTCAAGATGCTGATCAGGTCCAGTTGATTCTGATTCTGGATCAAGAGGAAAAGACTGAAGTGACTTTAAAGAGTTTCCGATGTTGATGGAAGCTGCTTCAGTCTCAAAGTCTCAGCTGGCTCCTGTTTCAATGGGAACAGTGACTGAAGCGACCTGTGCATTTAGATCAATGGGAGAGACATCAGTGAATGGAGTCACACATGAGGAGCATGGTGCTCCAGCATTAGTGAGATACGCTGTTGGCTTCGCTAGGTGAAATAAGACCTAACCAGTGTGTGTTGCTCCCTCAGCTTTTAAAGCCAGCAGAGCTCCTGTTCTGCTGTCAGTCCATCCACATGTCTAAAACATGCTGTGGATGTTGGACACACGTTGGACACATGTTGGACACACCCTGGACATGTTGGACACACGTTGGACACATGTTGGACACATTGGACACACGCTGGACATGTTGGACACATGTTGGACACATGTTGGACACATGCTGGACATGTTGGACATTCCCTGGACATGTTGGACACATGCTGGACACGTTGGACACATGCTAGACATGTTGGACACATGTTGGACACATGCTGGACATGTTGGACACATGTTGGACACGTTGGACACATGTTGGACACATTGGACACACGCTGGACATGTTGGACATGTTGGACACATGTTGGACACATGCTGGACATGTTGGACACTCCCTGGACATGTTGGACACATGCTGGACACGTTGGACACATGCTGGACATGTTGGACACATGTTGGACTCATGCTGGATGTGTTGGACACATGTTGGAAATGTCGGACACATGTTGGACACATGTTGGACACATGCTGGACATGTTGGACACTCCTTGGACATGTTGGACACATGTTGGACGTGTTGGACACATGTTGGACGTGTTGGACACATGCTGGGCACATGTTGGACACATGCTGGACTTATTGGACACCTGCTAGACACATTGGACACATGTTGGACACATGCTGGACGTGGACACACTGATCAGGATTTGAGCCTGGAGACAGATGTGCTGTTTTGTGGCATGTAACATAAATATTTTCACATGTAGGTTTTATTAACGTCGTAACAAACATGGCTGCCAGTGGTGGCGTTCATTTGAAAGTTTGCTCTGAATCAAGACACAGAAGCAGCCTTGTGTCTGAGGGACGCCTCTGATAGTTGCTGTTGTAGCACAGATGTGTATTTATAGTGCAGTATTTTGTCTTGGTACAGTGAGAAACATTTCACATCAACAACAGTAAAAGTAACAACAGACCTTTGTGTTGAACCTTTTTCCTCCTGGGGCTTCGTGCATTTCACGAAAACCACTAATTAGCATGACTTGTGATAGTGGCAGCCAATGCCAGTGCAGCATAATGGAGCAGTCACAGGATCACTCATATGACATCGATCTCATTTGAAAACTGCACATTACATTAAAAGGAGCAGCTTTTTAAAGTTGTGCAACAAAAGGATGAAGGGGCTCAATGTCCCCGTCTCCGTGTGTCAGAGGACGCAGAGACACGTCCTCTGTGTTGGATCAATGTGCCACTGACTTTGTTTCTTACAGACGCTCGTCTGGTCCCTGAAGCCTCATTCAGGTCCAAAGTTACACACACATCAAACTGAACAGAAACTCAGTGAGTAAACTCTTACATCACACACCGTTCGAACCTTCACGTAAAGAATGTGTTCACAGAGTGAACAGAGAGGGGTCGTTTGAAAAAGAGTTGGTTTGTTTGGTTCTTAACATTTGAGCATTTCTGTAAAATCCACTCCTTGGGATCAAACTGTCAGAGCAGACGGACGACGTGTCCTCACTGTGTCCACTGAAAGAAGACATGTCTTTGTCCACCTTCATGAATTCTGTGTTTATTTTGAAGAAAAATGCAGAAAACAACTGATTCATATTGAGCCCGAATTCACACGTCTGAAAGGATTCGGCATCAAACCAGAACGGACGACGTCCAACTCACAGAGCGTTACTGCTCCTGTAAAACAAGTTTGCTTACAGATGCACATGTGTTGGAAGGCCGGGGGTCTGTCCTCCAGTCGTGTCGACGTCCTGCTCACCTCCTACAGCTTCAGATTCATCACACTACATTGAAGCAGCCTCTGTCCCAGAACACACGAGCACAGAAGCCAACCGCTGGTAAACAGGTTCCTCGAGCTGCTTCACTATGGAAATGGAACAGTGACATCAGCTCGCACACGCAGCGACTGGAAGCCGGGCGAAGCAGCCAGGACTCGGAGGCGGATCAGCGACGCTGTCAAAGGTTCACAGATGTGAAAGCCGTCATGTGACGGGGGAACACAACGTGGCCACAAAGTGCAGCGCTGACCTGTTCTCCTCGCAGGTGGTCACATGACTCCGTCAGAAATGAAAGCTCATGTGTTCACACCAAACACCGTCTCAGAGCATCTCTGTTCGGGCTGGAGTCTAAAAATATGACGGGACCTCCCGTCTTTGAAGAAGAGGCCTTTTGTGGCCGAAGCTCCGTCATAAATTCCTTCACGCTGCTCCACATTGTTCCGTGGCTCTCGTACAGTGGAGGCTTTATTGCTTCTCCTCACATCTGTCCTGTTGGAAACTTTGTTTACAGATCCACAAAAAACCCCAAATCCAAGCTGATATGCTAATGGAGAGGAGTACTACTGCGAGCCCCCCGGCCATATCTGAACGGGTGACACCGCCAACAGACGGGCCTTTTGTCTGGGGCAGGAGCGGGACTGCGCCTGGCCTCAGGGATCTGTTATTCAGATGGCGTCTGGTCTTTAGTGACTGAACATGACAGACACGCATAGCTCCGCTAATTCTGGAGCGCCTCTGGTCAAAGCCAATGAATGAAGCGATAAAGAATGAATAGAACAGAGGACGGCTCTTCATGGTGCCGAGGTCGACCTCTGATCGTCTCATCCGACCTCAGACACACAGGCAGGAGTCGGCCTGTGACGTCCACACACTGCGTCCGTTCATGTTCATACCGTTACAACACAACCAGGTCTGTTCACTTCAACGACCCAAACTGCTCCTCGATCATTTGAAAACACTGTAGGAACACAAGCGTATCAATCTATCAGCTATCGAACACACAGAGAGTGAGGTCACAAAGCGAGCAGCGAGTGCAGCGACGCAGAGCTGGTGAATATTTGGAAACACCACAAAGAGTTCATGTGAAAGGTGAAGGGAACACTCACCTATGACCTGCTGCGAGGGACGTGAAGGAACCACCCCCAGCCCGAGGACTGAGGACAGGAAGTGGACTGAAGATGGCAGCTTGTAGGACTCAGTTGTTGAGTCCTCAGCCTCGGACTCTGAAGGAGTCTGATTGTTTGATCGATCGATCGATTGAACACACAAAGTCCAGGAATGTACTCACAAACATAGACATCGATGCAAGACATAGCCTGAAAGTACAAACAGAAAAAAAGAATGAAACGCAGTTTTTGGTCACCAGTTGTTATCTGATGTTGTGAAGTAGGAAAATCCCAGTTAGGAGCCAAATTTGTAGAAAGAAAAACAAACTGTTTCCTCTGGCAGCAACAGAAGAATCATGTGATTTTATTTTTAGATTGTTTCAGGAGCTGATCAAACATTAAAAATGTCTGCACTTCAATTAACTTTGATAAACAACACCAGCCGCCTTTGAATCATGTAAAAAAAAAAAATCTGTCTGTGTGTTGGAGGGGGGGGGGGGGGGGCACCCCTCGTTCCAAACATTACTCGCCATGGAAACACATACAAAACAAACAGAAAACCATTTTTCTTCCATATCAGAGCCATAAATATTCAAATGTGTGTTTGTCTGAAGTGAAAACCAGATTCTGGTTCTTCACCTGTCTGTGAACAAAGAGGGCTTTGACTGGCTGCTGCCTGTGACAGGAAGCGGTCATGATGTTCCACCTGACCCTCACAGGACACTTCGGTTCCTCTCAGTGGAAACCCCCGGCAGTGACCACAGGCGAGGAGCAGGAGGAGGAGAAACGCCGCCGTGGAGCCGATCATATCAATTTAATAAGCTCTTGTTAGCATAGATTTAATCACGGACACAAGCTGCTGCTGCCCTGCTCCATATTTTCTGAGATAATCGGATTGAGAGGAGCTGCTGCTGCTGCAAGGATCCGCTGCATGAATCATAAAACAACTTGTTTAGTTGCACCATGAAGAAGAAGGAAGAGACCACCCAGAGCTGAGCGCTGCTGCTCGGACGTTCAACTGCAGGACACCACGACGCTGAATAATCCGTCCAATGGTTTGAACTCAGTGGGTCACATGTTGCTTTACCCAGTCAGCCGCAGAGCTCTCTCTTCAATTCTTGTGGAGATCTGAAATGTTTTAAAGATCCTGAATCAACAGAAAAACTCATGTGAATTTTGTGATGCACGAGTCCGCTGCAGGAAAATGTGAATTTCACTTCAACTGTCTTTTTCCTACTTGCACTTGAAGACTGCTCTCAAAGCTAGTGGACAGCCCAACTGGACCTTTGTGAAAACAGCCATGAAGTCCAGGAAGTGTCACAGCTCTGCCAGTCTGGCCTCTGCTTAGCTTGAGTTTGTGTTCAGCCTTAGTTTTGAGCGTCACGTTCCTGCCACAGTTCTGTTCGTGTTCCAGTCCGTGACTCTCTTGGTTCCAGTCTCAGTTCCTCTTCGGCCTTAGTCTCAGTCCTGTTCATGTCTTAATTCTTTCAGTCCTGTCGGTCTGGTCCTAGTCCTGTCTTGTCGTAGTCCAGTCTAAGTTCTGTCAGTCTGTCACGATTCACCTGCCACAGCTTCTCACCTCAGGTCTCTGTACTCACCTCACCTCCCAGCCACTCCACCTCATCTATCACCTGTGTTCCCAGCCAATCACCATCAGGACTCTTTATTATTGCCGCATTGTTTGTTCTTGTTCTTCTTGTTTTGTGTCTCCTCGTTCCTTCGTGCCCGTCAGTGCTCTCATCTTTTGGAGCAGCTCTTGGTCTCCTTGTCTTAGTTTATGTTTGTGGAGTTTTGGGCCTGCCTGGACCCGACTGTGCCGTGAGTTTTGTTTGCTGAGATTTCTTTTGCCCTCATAAAAGATTTGACTAAGCATTGGTTTTTCTGTGTGCGTTTGAGTCCGTACCTGCTCCACCTAATGGGAAGAGTATCATCGCCACAGGGGAAGAGGAAGAACCGATGCACCAACGTTGTCATACCATACGTGTCTGGGTATCTGAGAAACTCCAGAAGATTTCACATCACATTCATATCACATCCTGGTTTTCTGGGACCGGAGGAGGAGTGGAAGAAGCCATCTATGTGGAGTAGAGAAGCCACTGAACAGAGGAGGAGGCCTCAGACATCACCTGTCCCCCACATACAATGCTGTCCTTCCATCTCTTCCCAGGAGAGGAAACAACCACTGGACCTCATGTGACAGTGTTAATGGTCATTCACACTTGGTATCAGGTGACACGCTGAGTTAAACACTCAGGAGCAGTCAGGAGCACCTGCATACTGAGTGGTATCAGTGACTTGGTTAACAACTCCACAGAGGTAGAAGTACCTGGGTCTCTGTGCCAGTCAGTCAGAACTGAAGAAGCTTCTCTGATGAGAAGTGAAATGTCTTCAAGAATCTGCACCAGGTCCAGTTGCCTTTGATTCAACTCGCCCTTGAATACCGTGACCTGGATGACTGAGAACCCTCACAGACTTACTTACTTTGCTTTTTACTTGAAGTTTCCTATCTTACTTCAGACAACTTTCAGCTTCATGCTGCATGTTTACATGTCAGATGATACCATCTTGCTTTTGGTTTATATCTGAATTTAATTGCTGCTCTCAGGTTTGTTTGTACCCGTTAAAGCCCAAATGTTTGAGTCCAGTCACAGCAGAACTTTAAGCCAAATTTTATGCTTGACTTTTTGAGGTTTTATCCTGACTCTTCATTTTGATACTTGATATTTCAACTTTTAGCCAATAATTTTGAGTTGTATTAGTTTGCTTGTATCTTCATTTTTGAACCGCAGTTTGGGCATTTCAACCCAACCTGAAAATGGGGTTTTCTCTCTCTTCGTTTACACTCAACAAATGTTTGTCTTCTTTGAATGGGATTGAATTTGTTTTTGAATTTTACTCAAATTTTATGCTTTTGAATCTGACTTTTGCATGTTTTTCCCAACCTTTTGGACTCATGCTCAAAGTCTAGCATTAATCCTATTTTCACCCACTCAGCTATGCTGAACACGTTTGAATGTTAAATTCTTTTATCTCACACTCACACTTTCTGTTCACTTGGGTTTTTTGCTCCCTGGAAACTAAAGACAAAGATATTCAGTGTGTTTAGACCACATCTGTCTTGGCACTCAATGACCTGCTTTTTAAATGATACAACACAGAATAATAAGAGACCTGAATCATGGGGGGGGGTTACACATATGAGCTTCCTCCTGCACAAGACTCAGGACAAACTTCACATGTTGAAGGATCTGAGGAGATGAGTGATCAGGGTGTAATTAGTTCGTCTGTTCATTATAGTTTGTGTTCATCAGCTGGAGGTTATTGGAGGAGACGTCGTTAACGTCTCTCAGCCCTGTGACACAGAGTCCATGCTGAACAGAATTGATGAGCGTTGATGAGTGTCCACTGAAAATCCCTCAGAGCTGATATGAGCAGCGAACAGTATGAGAGTCTGTTGTTTCCTCTCGGCGAAACACTCCAGTCTCATGATTATTAAACTGTGACAGCAGCAGAGTAAATCGGATGTTCTGTCTCATTTCCACATCACATTTCTGATTCAACACACAAGACTGAACACAAGCTCTACCTGCTGTTCTCTCTCTATGCCTGATGCATTATGGGAGCAGGCGGTCGGCGTCTTGCTGTCTGTGCACGACCTGTTTTATTATTCCATTTCCTCCTTTTCTCTGTTTCCACCTCTTTCTGACTCCATCCATCCCATCCTGCCGTCTGCCTCCACCTCAGAGTCTCCTCCACATCCTCATCACTGAAACATCCTCTCTCACTTTTTTACTTTATTCGCCACAAATATAAAACAGGCTTTAAACTTACACTTCAAGAATAAATTGAATCATTTCTGTAGATGATTTTTTTTTTTTTTTTTTACAGTGTATAGTTTTTGTTGTTCAATCAAAAAAGTTTTCAAAATTCAGTGTGGGTTTGTGCAGCTGCAGAAACACATGCTCACACAAAGCACATGACATTGACCAAAGAGTGAAAACCTGAAAATGCTTCATAACTATGGGTTAACATTGTTTAACACACTGCAACAAAGAAGCTGCAGACCTTCATGTGACTAACTGGGAAACAGCCGGTGTGAGGTCTGCAGGGCTGCAGGTGGGTACAGGGCGGGAGGGAGGGGCTGGGTCTGACGGCACCTGCTGGACGCTTGGAGGATGGCAGGTCTGGGCCGACGGGAGCAGGAGACTGACCAACACTTAGTGACGTCAGCACATTTCACAGAAACCTGAACATAAGACTTTGATGTTTCTTCTGTTAAATTTGTCTTGATGCAACTGGAAGAAAACAGAAGATCATCAAAATAATACAGTGATGGCTGTGAATCTCATGTGCGTCTGGCTTTGAAACGCTGACGTATTTCACGAAATGCTGGCCTGATATCTCCATCGTTATTTGACACCTCCAGTATACACAGGTGTGTTGGTTAGGTGGAGACATATACAGCAGCATGTCCATCCTGACGTGCTCACCTGTCTGCTGTTGGATGAATCAGTTCTCAACAAACAGCTGATCTTTTTATGTATCATTTTACTGCACATTTTAATCTGTCAGTGTTCGGAAGACGCCTCCCCCCTCCTCAGCCCTTTGGCTTTTGCGAGGATTATGAGCTCCACAGATGAAAACAGGATTATCGGGATAGAAATGTCAACATGTTTCCTCTCTTTTACACTTCAGCTCCTATTGGTCTGAAGCTGATTACATCACACACACTGACCTCACAACACCTGGACGCACACCTGTCTGGGTGATCAGACAAACAGCTTGTCATAGTTAGGCCAGTTTGGCCGTTGTTTAGTTTCAGTTTTTTGTCCAGTTTTAGTTTTTTCCTGCACATCTGTCTCTGTCTTCCATTCGTGTGTACGTTTGCATCATTCTTGTTCCTGTTGTCTCGCCACGTCTGTTTTTGCACCTGGATTTTTTGACCTTGCTGGACCCAGTTCCGCTGTGAGTTTTTGTTAAGTTTTCCTTTTGTCTTCATTAAAGACTATTAAGACCTTAACTTTGTGTGTGCACTTGAGTCCTCAACCGCCCATCCTTAACACAGCTGATCTGTATTTATGACTGATTGAATTCTTTTTTTAAGAAAAACACAAAGAATTGTTTCAATGTTTGGCATTTTTCAATGACTTTAATAGACATAGAAGTATATTATATATTACATTAACTCTATTGAGTTAATTACTGAGTTAATAACCAAGAACTGTTCCTTGAGTAACTCCCAAACTTTTTAGCTCATAAAGAGACAAAAATGTTCATACAAACAGTGAATTGTCTGAATTTCTCCACCTGTTTAATTCAATTATATTAATAGTATTGATCAGTTTGTCAGATCTGCCAGAGGCGGGGCCTGAAGGTGATGGTGGCGCCTGTTTGGTCCGTGTGTCCTCCTCCATCAGTTTTTTTAAGGTTTCTGTCCAAGTGTTCTTTTAAAATCTGATTTTCACTGTTTTTAGGCTTATACTTGTACATCTGGATAAGAACCTGAAGATTTGAGTAAAACTTGACAAGAATATTCTCAAATACTGTATTTTTACTTTTCCCTGCATTTTAAAATTTATAGTCGTTAGTTAATCTTTCAGTCTGTAAAATGTATGATACTTCATATGATCATCAGCACTCACAGCAGTTTTTAATTTTGTGCCCTGGGTTTTGCCTGTCAGGCCACATAGAGCTGTGACTGTTGGAGGTTGTTGGGGCTGAATGCAGCCTGAAAGGCAAACCTGCAGACACGACTCGGGGCAGAGGAAACAACTTCTCCACTGTATCATACAGGTCAAAAGCTTACATAAGGATTTACAGGTAATATGTAAAGGAAGGCAGGAAGATTCTATTTTATTGCATCTCATGATTTGTATTTAGAGACGTACACGCAGCCTGTCGTCAGTTTTCTACACTGAATCAGAAGCCAGATATACATTTTATGGTTTTTGATTTATGATGCAGAAATTTATTACAAGAGTTTTGTTATTAGCTGTAGCTAGTCTCCTGGAATCATAAGTACAGTTGGTGTTGGTGGCTTTGAGTTCCCTTCATTAGTCCCACAGTGGGGACGTTTGCACTTATTAGGCAGGTTCATGTATGTGTGTAAACAAACAGCAGTAACATATTTTCACAGTGTCTGTAACAGTCTGAACCTTCTGGCAACATAAGAAGAGACTTTAGAAAAAGCAAAGCGTGGCTGTGTTTTCCTGTGATTCCAGTTTCTGGTTCCTCTGTGGATTGGAGTGTGTCACCGTCTGCAGAGCACCTGAGCCAGCTGCGCCAAATGAATGGAAACCTTGTAAAATTAACTTCATTACTGGCTTTTCAAATAAAAACACCTCCCTCCGTTTTCTCTTCAGAGGCCCAGCAGGCACTCCCCCCCTCATTATTCTCAAATTAAAAGCAGCAGAATGAGATTAAAAGCTGCCGTCAGACGCATGGAAACCCTGTTTATACACACAGATATGAATTTATTCCTGCGAAGCCTCGGAGGAGCACAGAAAGTGTTGAGCAAACGTTTGTACAGCGACGCATTAACTCTGATTACAGACAGAAAATACCTGAACTAAAGTGAATATAAAAGCGTATGAACTCCAGAACAGCTATGTTTGTGAGGACCGATTCCATCAATTCACCTGATGATGAAGACTTTCCATCTTCAGAGGGCAGCTTCAGAAAGGAGGGAGGACAGTCCAGGCCTGTGAGGACGCTGTCAGATCAAAGACAGAAGAGATGAGCCGGTCCGTCTCCAGGACCCAGTCCGTCCTCTTCAGCAGAACCTGGATGTGAGACGTGAGGTTTGTGAGCGGGAGCGTTGAGCGAGGGCCGTCAGCTGGCAGCGTGTCAGCAGCTCCCGGCTCCTCTCTTGTTGCCATCAACAACAATTATCATCAAACTCTTTAACCGGCAGCTAATTATGATCCCCAGCACAAACAGCAGCAGCAGTTTATCTGCTGCTTACATTACATCCTGACTGTGTGTCCCCATCGCTGCGTGGGTTTGAACCCCGGCCAGAGGAACTTGGCAGCCGCGGCTCGATGGTTATTAATATTCCTAAAGGCCTGAGAAAATAAACTTCCTGTCAGAGAGGGTTGCCATGGCGTCTCAGAGTTGACACAGCAGTCCGACTGTAGTCGTCATTGTTTCTAATCAGAAGCCCAACCGCTCATTATATTTCAATTTATGGTTTTTCTTTTCATAGATCTTTGTGTTGGTCTGAGAAACAATCTGAACGAGGAGAGAAGAGAGACAGGAAGTGTCCTACTGGGGGAAACAACAACATGTTTGTGTCTCTGAGGACTTTTCTCACCCACAGAAACAACAAACTCTACTGAGCTTTAATGAGCCAAAATCATTTAACGGATGCTTTTACTTGCTCCTTTATTCTGCAGGAAGAATGCAGCATGAGAAGCAGCAGAAGCCGTGCACATGTGCACTTCATTTATTGATTATATATCAACAAGAACTTTGACTTCAAATCTCAAAATGCAAAAAACAATGACGCAGCTTCAAAACCTTGTTTCTTTTCTATGAACCTGTTTTATTTATGAAGCTATGTGTTCAGATGAAGCTGAGTCAGACGGCGCTCAGTATTAAATACACATTTACTTTCACTATAGTGCCAATGACCTCAGTGACCTCCCTGTTTCCTTCTTCATGAAGACACTCCTTCATTCATCACACACTGGTCTGTAATAGTAACAGTAATAGTAACAGTAATAGTAACAGTGTTAGTCAGCTCAAATCAAATGAGGCTCATGGTGTTTGAAGCTTGTTATAAAGTCTCTGTTCATGACAGAAGTTTGAGGCTGAGCAGCTGCTTCAGAAACAGACTGAGGTGAGAATCAAATCATGACTGACACATTTCTGTGGCAGATGTTGCTTCTGATTTCATCTTCTCACAGTTGATTTACGCCTCAGTGGTTTTGTTTGTGGAGGAATCTGAAGTTTATTAAAAGCTGCAGAAGAAGTTCTTCAGCTCGGCCTGAAACCTGAAGACAAAATCTGCCAGCTGAAGAGAAAGAGGCCAAACAGTTGGAAGGATGAGGCAGAGGAAGCAGCTTCATTTCTGTGTCCCATGATTCATGACAGCGAGACAAGGAGTCACGACCTGAACAAAGACTGAAGACCTTCCTCACACCTGAACTGATAACTTCACTTTACACCTTTGACATCGAATATCACCTCGTTCACTTTCACTTTCCCTCCAGTCTCTCTGGTCGATTCAAGTTCAGCTCACTCTGCTTCCTTTTCCTTCCACTTCATCTTATTTCACTGTTTTACCTTCAAGGACAAATTCATGTTCATCATTATGCCAACGCCCTTTTTAACTGACACTGAACTTCAACTGCCTCCTTTCATTGCTTTGACTTCATGCTTACAATTCATCAAACACCATTTTACCTCTAACTTCAGCTTACTATAAAAATTCTCTTCAAACTCCTCAAACCACTTCAGGTTCTTTCAGTTGTTCACCCTTCGCCCTCAGCAGGGACTGGCAGGACTCATTCACAATGTTACTTCAACTTCAATGAAAACTCATTTTAAATTCATGAATAAATCTCAGTATATTTCATGGTATTCTTTGTTTATTTGGAGTTAAATATTAACTGTAAATCGAAGTGAGTGGGAATTATTTTCCAGAGTGACATAATTTGACCTCATTTAATACAAAATATATTAACATTCTCATAATAAATCCAAAACGGTGAAAAGCCATTTGCATCCCAGCACATGTGCATGTTGGAGTCTGAGAGCCTCTGATCGGCCGGCAGGTATTTCAACATCGCTAACAGACTCTGACCAGATGTGTAATGATTTTCCTTTTCCTTCTGTGTGATTATTCATCTACAGAATATCTGAAGTGTCAGGATTCAGGTTGGAACTACAACCAGAATTAATTCGAGTCCAACATGTGACCTCTGAGACCGAGTTAATCCACTGCTGAACAACAAACATTCATATATTCCAATTAGACGGGATCCACTTCACTGACTCCTCTGTTTTACATTTTTGTTTGTCTGCAAATTAAATCAGCGTCAGGAGTTTTTCTTCATCTCTTCTTTAATTGACCAAAATAACATCAGATATGCTGCTGTTTGTACAAGAGAGGCTGCAGAGCTGGATGTGTCTCTGAATACTGAATGAAACCGGCTCAGATGTTCCAGCTTTAGATTCCGTCTGCTGCCTTGAAAGCGGCCGGACGGAGAAACGTCCGACGGAGCAGCAACGCAGACAAAAAGCTTCAAGAGTCAAGAAGACAAGTTCAAACCATTCAGACTTATTCAATGGGATAAATATGGCAAAATGCTACTGGCTTGAAAACACTTCATCAATTCGATGAAATGACATTAAAAAAACTTTAGTGGACAGAAATCTGCTGTCAGTGAACACAGTCTGATTGTAAAAGATTCAACTTGTTGTTCGTTGTGTTTCACCAAAGTCGTTGGACTCAGACTTGTGATGACGCCTGAGCTCTCGAGTCCGAGCAGCCGGAGGTTTCACTTTCTTTGTGTGAAGGCTAACTAACTAATTATTAGCTGATAACCAGGTTATGGCTTGGAGACAGTGGCCATTCAACACTGCAGTTGCTATGTTTGTCAAGCTAGACCCAGACAGACCTGAGCTGCGCTGGATTCCATCTGATTTGTCTTGAACATCTGGAGACTTGATGCTGACGAGAGCCTGGAGGGTGAAGACGTCACTGAGCCACCAGCGTTCGCAACAAGCCTTCATCAAGTCAGTTAGTAGTTAATGAGAGACCTCAGTCATGTCTGGAAGCACAGTTTCACTGGGATCCCCTGAATGTAAACACTGGACAGACTGAGGCCTCAGGGTCCCAGGGATACTGGACTGGATTCTGGATCGGGTCTGCTCTGCACTCACAGAGACACCATGACATATCTCAGTTTTGGCTGCTGTATCTGAAACACACTTTATTTACACAGCATCTCTGTTGATTCTGAGCCAGATAGTTTCAGACCACAGAGCCTGAGTCCTGGACCAGGTCTGGATCTGGATCTGGTCCTGCAGCCAGTCTGTGGTTTGGCTCTGAAGCCTGGACTTGTGCTCTTCAGATGAGTGTTTCAGCAGTGGAAACAGCAGAGCTCTGTTCCTGCTCATGTTCACTCGCTCACGATCGACTAGTTCAACGGGAACATGTGACCTGACTCTCAGTCTGACGCTGTTAGCACCCCCTACTGTCTGCAATGGTCATTACAGCCACAAAACACCATCGGTTTGTTTTTACTAACGGAAAAACACAAACGGCTGCAGCACATCTGTTGGTCAGTTACAACAATTACAACATAATATTTGGACATTTTTAAAATTAGCTTCTCAGTTAAAACGTGACTTACTCAGTTAACAGTTTCTTTCTGTGTAATGAGTTTACACCGAAGATATTAAAGTAGAAAACTCGCAGATTGGTGAAGACAGAATCCAGAAGGTGGCTCGAAATGTGGGCAGTCAACAGAAGAACTGGGGCAAACACGTGTGTGTGTGTGTGTGGGGGGGGGGGGGGGGTAAAGCCTCATCAGTGGCTCTACCATCCTCAGAAGTGAACTGGCTGGGTTTAAGAGACGTTGTACTTTGAAGGTTCTCCACCAGAAACATGCTCAAGTGATTTCAACATTTTAACCCTTTATAGGGCAAATGACTGTTTTTGGTCCACACACTTCACAAAAGTGAAAAATTAGGAAAAATGTTACAACAGAAATAAAGTTTTCTTCACGCTCTGAGGTTAAATGTTTGAATTTCAATGAGCGACCTGTGAAGGGTTAATGCTGATGTGTGATCACAGAGAATCCCAATGTGTCCTAGCATCTTATGCGATGATACACAGCTGTACATGTGGTTTTCCTCCGACAGCCTCAGTCCTGAACGTGAGCTGGTTTGTTGATGACCTCGAGCAGCAGAGAACAACAGCAGGTCCGTGCTCTCTGATCTCCGGCTGATCACATTACTGCAGCAGCTTTTTCACAGGACTTTGGCTGCAGCTCGTCCAGGACGGCGAGAGCTACCTGGGCGGAACCTTCCACCTGCAGAGAGATCCTCCCTGGCTGCTGCTCTCAGATCATCACGTCTCCTGAATGCTCCCACAATCCCAACCACATCAGGTGAAGGTGCATCATGGTGCTGCTCAGGGGAACCAACTGCCCCATGGCCTGAGAGGAAAATCTGAACTAAAGTCAGTGTGTGTGTGTGTGTGTGTGTGTGTGTGTGTGATGTTTATCTGTGTTTTCTGTCTCATTCGTTTCATGTTTCTCTGTTTTACTGTGAAGCGCCTTCCTTGTGTTGGACCGGACTGTTTGAAGGTTGTTTTGGTGAACTGTGTCCAAACCTCTGAGCAGATGGATGAAGAGTGTTCTGAGCTGTGTTTAGTGATCCCACAGTGTCACTGTCAGCTCTCTGACCTCCATCCAGAACAGAAACACACAGGGAACATCAGCAGAGCGACAGGACAAGAGCAGCACAAACGTCTCTGCAGTTCACACAGACCAGAATCCACAGGAGAGATGATGGTCCAGGCAGGAGGACCTGGCTCCTGTGTCCCGGCGGACAGACTGAGTCCAGGTCCTGCTGTGGCTCTGGGCCGGGTCACAGGAAGTGAGTGGTCGAGCTGCTCGGCCTGCGTCGCCTCTCTTTTCAGACGGTACGTGTCATTAAAGTGGACATGTGAAGAAGTGATGGGAGCTGAGGATGAGGACGGAACATTAAACCGCAGAGAAGTGGAGGCTGTCAGTGGGAGCAGCGATGAGGACCCTTCCATGGAAACGTCCAGGTAAAGGATGGGAGACACAGCTCGGCTTCTGGCCTTTTCTTCTTCTTTGATAATCTTCAAGACTCATTCACTTGTCCATATTTTTCCATCAGAAATATGTGATGGACTGCTCAGAGTCCAGCCGCCCCCCCGTCGTCTCAGTGCAGCTTCACGTTTGACACGTGATAAACGTGAGTCCTGTTGTTTTGATGAGTGAAATGTGTCGACAGGAAATGAGCTCATGTTACAAACTGCAGCACTGATCTATTGATCTCACATGATCATAGAATGACTGTAGACCCTGTCTTCACCCGAGTGGGCTGGGATCAGCCCCCCCCCCCCCCCTCCAGAATCGACGGCCTTCAGTTCACTGAGTGTGAACTTTAACCCTGAACACACTCTGAAGATGCTGAAGCACTTGGTTCACACATGCAGCTGCAGTGGAACCTGGAGACAGGATGAGCTGGATGAGCCAATCACTCCAGTTCAACACTGATTGTTCCTCCGCTCCTGTTGTTGTTGTTTGAAATCTCCGTCTCTTCTGGCTGAAATGTTCTCGTCTCGTCTTGTGAGAGATGTTTGATGGGATTCGTACACAAAAAGGAAAATAGAGAGAACCAGCAGCTGCATCCTTTGAACTGAGCCATGTAAAAGCTGATGGAGCCAAAGTGAAAGTTTCTTCATCACAATAAGGTTTGTGAAACAAAGAGGAGCGATGAGAAGTGACAGACGAGGATCTGGGGTTGTCGGAGTTCACGCTGCAGATCCCAACTGTAAAATGAAAAGAAGAATTCTAAAGTGTTCAGTATTAAACTAACCGACATGTCTCAGTGATAACCACCGCTCTTCATCACATATCAACAATAAAACCAACATTCGCTGGCTCCGAGTCAATACGCTCCAAAATTACACTCATCTTCAGAGAGAGGGACAAAATTACAGCGAGAGAGCTGCGAGTGACAACCTATAATTTCAAGTTGAGCAGAGGAGAAAAAAGACGAGTGGAAGCCAAACTGTGTGGGCTCGTCTGAATGCTTCGCTCATGGCAGCCAGCAATTATCCAATTTCAAGGAAATGTCAGTAATGCCTCTAAGACCGAGAGCTGCCATTCACCTCCAGTCTCCCAAACCTCCGAGTCTGTGACGGGAGTCCAGCGCTGTCCAACGCTGTCCAACGCTGTCCGGTCCCGGTCAGCTCTCTCTGGGCTTCTGCTCCTCACCGTCGAGTCAGGAACAGGAAGTGAACTGACATCAGATCAGTGGACGCTTCATTTGACCGTCCGGCTGCTCTGCTGCTGTCAGAGTGAAGGCTGACTCTGCCCGGAGCCTCGGAGCCTCAGAGCCTCGGACCACGCGTGAAGCTGGGACTTTCATTTAGCTTCAGAAAAGTTGAGGTTCAACTTGTAGAATTTCATGTTTTTGACTTGACTTGGCTGCTTGTTTTCAGCAGCAGCACCAAGCTGCCTGAAATCAATGAGCACTCACATGGTGACTGGTCCAAACTCATGAGAAACCACAGAGCCTCCAGAGGCTGGACACGAAGATGTTCAGGTCTTCATCATCTCGTGAACTCGTAAACTTCATCAACCAATCACGTGTGACTGGTAACAAACAGCATCCTGGACGTCTGCTGTCGCTGCTCCCACTATGCTTCACTGAATGTCCGACAGCAGCAGTTCATGGTCCACCTGTCGGCTCCGGCCCCCCCCCCGTTCACAGCAGCAGTTCATGGT
>JBBMOC010000140.1:354356-361856 GCA_037975185.1 Centropyge bicolor
TATATATATATATATATATATATATATATATATATATATATATATATATACCTTTCTATGCATAATGTAATACAGCTGTGTATCGTATACTGTGTACACATGATGACTGAAAGAAGGAGAGGAACAGAAACTGGTCGACTCTCACATGTCACATCTCTGAGAATCAGATTTTCCCTTCATGCCCCTGTTTGCTTAGGCTTTTGATGACATCATCAGGTGAACGCTGGCAGCAGATTGTTTTTTTTTTTTTTTTTTTACCTTTTAAATCGGGTATTAGTATAAAAATGAAAGCCTCTTACATGAAAATCCTCTGAGTGTTTGAGCCGCAGCCAACAGACTGTGTTCAGGTATCAGGCCATGTTGACGATGATGATGATGATGATGATGATGATGATGATGATGATGATGATGATGAGCTTCTTGGCACGGTCACTTATTAATCAAAGAGAAGAATATTTCAGTTTCCGTAGGAGCGCTGAACGGGCCGCTCCAGGCATCACTCTTATTTTGATATTCTTCAGTAAGGATGTGTGGAGATAAATCAGATAAATCCTGATTTCTTATGCACTCGGACAAATCTATCCAATGTATCAGAGAGCAGGTTTGTGAGGTGAGCTCACGTAGAGCAGCTTAAAGCAGAAAATCCACTTGGAGTGGGAAGCACTCTGCAGCATGGGAAGGTATAAATAGTCCTCACAGTGGACGCGGACCGCAGGGCGGCGCGGCCGCGGCATCACAGCCATATTAAGTGCAGTAGAAGCAGATAAGCTCCAACAGATGTGTTTGGGTGTTGACATTGTTTGTATTTGCAATCTGATAGATCAAAACGTTTCACTCCACTAATAGGCTTTTATTTTTGTACATTTTGGATTTAAACCCCCTCCATTGTGGATGTAAAGTCACTGACTGAGCTCATTTTAAAGGAGCAGACTGCGGTTGTTAATCTACATATACACTCACTGTCTGATGTTTTGTCTGCCAGATTTAAACACTTTCTAACATTTGTCTGTTAAATTCAATGGACACTGCTTGTAAGTTCGCTCGTCCAAAGGAAGCAGCTGATGAGAAAGACATTCTCCTGCAGGACCACCACCTCCTTCAGCAGCACCTCCTGTTGGTGCGGAGAAATGTGCCGCGTTCACAGGACAGTATCTCAAAGAAGTGACTCCCCTCAAGTTTGTTAAATGACAGTTATTTCACATCTGTGACTCCTGCCGACGGACCAGTGGAGAGAACGTCCCTCTGGCCCTGTGACCATCTTTGTCTGTAATGCCACAGCTCTGCCAGCCCACTTCTGTCCCTCTGTCCCACTTATGTCCCTCTGTCTCACTTCTGTCCCTCTGTCTCACTTCTGTCTGTCCCTCTGTCCTACTTCTGTCTGTCCCTCTGTCCCACTTCTGTCCCTCTGTCCTACTTCTGTCTGTCCCTCTGTCCCACTTCTGTCCCTCTGTCCCACTTCTGTCCCTCTGTCCCACTTATGTCCCTCTGTCCCACTTCTGTCTGTCCCTCTGTCTCACTTCTGTCGCTCTGTCCCACTTCTGTCTGTCCCTCTGTCTCACTTCTGTCCCTCTGTCTCACTTCTGTCTGTCCCTCTGTCCCACTTCTGTCCCTCTGTCCCACTTCTGTCTGTCCCTCTGTCCCACTTCTGTCTGTCCCTCTGTCCCACTTCTGTCTGTCTGTCCCTCTGTCCCACTTCTGTCCCTCTGTCCCACTTCTGTCTGTCTGTCCCTCTGTCCCACTTCTGTCTGTCTGTCCCTCTGTCCCACTTCTGTCTGTCCCTCTGTCCCACTTCTGTCCCTCTGTCCCACTTCTGTCTGTCCACCCGCCTCTGCCTCACTTCACCTATCCAATCACCTATCAGGACTGGATACAAGCCTCACAGATTGTTCTGTCTGTTCATGCCAGACTCTGATGCTCTGGCCTGTTTCCAGTCTACCTGCCCAGCTGTTTTCCCTGTGGCTGTTTGGTGCTCTCTGCTGTGAGTTATTCTGTCTGCTTAGCTGTACTTCCCTGTGGCTCTGAGAGACTCCGTCCGTGTTGCAAAGATAATTAAAGTCAGCACCAACCCTCTCTTTGTTTTTGCATGTGAGTCCTACCCCACCCCCTCTTACCCCCGTTCAGGTTTTGTTATTAGGCCAAACTCAGGAAAAACCATTAGAGAGCATTGTTTGAAAACCAGATGAAAAGCATATATCTGAAACTTAACGCCATGTAACATTAGACAAAATGTGCACAGCAGTAAAACAGTAGCTAAAACACTGGAACTGTTCAGAAGGGAAGCCAGTTCTAAATGATCAGAAACTGATTAAAAAAAAAAAAAAAAAGACTAACCATTTGAAACCAGAGCAGAACATTGGAAAAAAGGAGAGAAGGAGAAAAGGATAAAGCATAACAAAATATTGGACAAAATCTGGCACCAAAGCTTCGGAAATGTTGGAGGAAAAGCACCTCAGAAGAACAGAATCAGCAGAAAACTGAGGCTTGTTTCGATTCCGTTTGCTTTCAGTTTTCTTCAGGTCCCTTTAGCCTGATGGTCACATGAAAGATTCACCTTTACTCTGTAACAGCACAGTTTTAATTACTGATGATTTGATATTGTGTTCCATTGTGTGAGTGAAGGCCTGACAGCTCCGAGTGAATCTGGTTCAGTGATGGAGGCAGACTGACGACTGATGGTCCCTCTCAGCGTGTGTGTCACTCAGTCTGTCTAAACTGTGTCTGACCTTTGACCTCTGAAGACCTGATGGCTGACAGTACTCAGATCAGCTGTTACTGTGTGAGAGAACACAGACAGGAAGCTGAACAACAAAAGAGTTCTGAATTATTTGATGATTAAAATTTGAGGCAAAAATATTTTCACATACTTTACAATGAATAGATTTTACTTGTCTTTATTTGTTATTAAGTCACAAACAATCAGAGAAATTTCTTTTTCCCACCATGGAGAGTAAAACCAGTAAATTAAAAGTTTAAAGTATTTCTAAAAATACATGTCCATGATCATCTTCAAAATAAAAGAAGAAAGGAAGAACACTTTTCTTCAGTATCAACGTAATGCAGTGAGAGTTGTCAGGACATCCAAGATACACTGCTAACAGGAGCTAACAGACTTGCTAACAGGAACCCGCTAACAGGAGCTGCTATCAGGAGCTGCAAACAGAGCTGCTAACAGGAGCCGCTAACAGAGCTGCTAACAGGAGCTGCAAACAGAGCTGCTAACAGGAGCCGCTAACAGAGCTGCTAACAGAGCTGCTAACAGGAGCTGCAAACAGAGCTGCTAACAGGAGCTGCTAACAGAGCTGCTAACAGGAGCCGCTAACAGGAGCCGCTATCAGGAGCTACTAACAGGAGCCGCTAACAGAGCTGCAAACAGGAGCTGCTATCAGGAGCTGCTAACAGAGCTGCTAACAGAGCTGCTAACAGGAGCCGCTAACAGAGCTGCAAACAGGAGCTGCTATCAGGAGCTGCAAACAGGAGCTGCTATCAGGAGCTGCAAATAGAGCTGCTAACAGGAGCCGCTAACAGAGCTGCTAACAGGAGCTCCTAACAGGAGCCGCAAACAGAGCTGCTATCAGGAGCTGCTAACAGGAGCTGCCATCAGGAGCTGCTAACAGGAGCCGCTAACAGAGCTGCTAACAGGAGCTGCAAATAGAGCTGCTAACAGGAGCCGCTAACAGAGCTGCTATCAGGAGCTGCTATCAGGAGCTGCAAACAGGAACCGCTAACAGAGCTGCTAACAGCAGATTAAAAGCACTGAACATCAGACACAAACAGTCTGAAGGTACAAACCAGTGACCATCTGATCACACAGTGGGCTGTGTGTCATTCAGCCATCAGTGTGTTGAAGCCTCCAGCAGCTGCAGCAGGTTGTTGCTGTTGTTGTTGTTGTTGTGTGGGAGTGTGTGTGTGTTAACCTGCCTTGCATGTTAAAGGTGGAGCTCCTGAACGATATTAATCTCTTCCTCTAATTAAGTGAAGCAGCCGAGCGCAGAGACTCCGGCTGGATGTTAATGAGCAGCTCCTCCTCCTCCTCTACACTATAATGAGCCTCATTTCATCAAACCTCTTCCAGCTGTATAACTGTAACTAACCCCCCCCCCCCCACACACACACACACACACACACACACACACACACATATGTCTCGGCAGTCTGGCAGTGGAAAAAGAAAATGCAAGATAGACATTAAAATATGAAACACAATAAATATGTAAATATGTCATTTGAATGGAAGAACTGTACATGTTTGTGGAAGAATGTTCAAAAATTCAGTCTGCAGCATAAGGAATATTTCAAACGTGTAAAGAAGAATGAATTAATGTCTTTTGGTAAATTAATGACTAAATTCTAGAAATTTTGTTGAAAAAAGCATGACATGTATGTAAATGACATGTATAACAGATTTAACAGGGCTGTTCAAAGTGAGGCTGTGGTCAATTAAAAGACCAAGGTGGAAGCACAAGTATGTTTTGCACCTAGTGCGCTGCAACAATAGGTGCAAAATGTGAGCGTGTCACTGTTGAAATATGTGACTTGTAGAAAAGGATTTGCGCACCTGTGAATATGATTTGTGCACCTGAAATTACAATTTTGTGAAGATGTATTTTTGTGTTGTATTTGTGGGAAGAAAAAAAATCGGCACATACAAGAAATGATTTTACAAGTACACAACTCATAGAGTGTGGGAAATCAAATTAGCTGATACACATACAAATTCAATGTTACAGGTGCTCAAACATTTTGCACCTGAAATACCTTCATAGCTAGTTTATAGTAATTTGAGTGTTGGAGGAGTCAGTGCCAAATAAAAGTACCTTGATCTTTTTTGACTTTTTTTTTAAATGATCGGGGTGAAAGCTGAGGTAAACCTGGGTCTCATCTGCAGAGAAAGGGAAACTGATCCTATGAGATGTTCCAGTGGCAGCGTGTAAATGGTGAACCCTGAGGAACGCCACAAAGCGGCTCTTAATGGAGGTGTAGCCATTATTTTAACAGATATTGTGATGCACTGGTTCTACTCTTTCATTATTTTAGCATTGTCAGATTAATGCTTATAATATTTAGACGGCATGTTGTATTGTGTATGATTGTGTAAATGACAATAAGACCTGATTTAATTTAATTTGATCTTTACTCATGAATCGTGAACAGCACACTGATCTGGAGACTCTCATCAGAGTCTGTGAGTGGAAATCACATGAGCATGAAGGAAAAAAAAAAAAGAAAAAGACAGCCAGATCAGGGGCCGCCGGCGGATCAGGGGCCGCCGGCGGCCCCTGTCAGCAGTGCTGTGTGTGAACATTGGTCCTCAGAGGGCGATCCCACAGGCTTGGACCATGAACTGGTCCTGGATCAGCTCAGTGTATAGTTTCTCCTGCAGCTGTAATGTTTCCACATGACAGAGCCTCAGTGAGCTACCAACCCCCCTGAACTCTGACAACAACAACTCAACTTCATTGACTCTTCTGAATCTAAACTTTGAATGATTGTGAGTTTGATGAGAAAATGTCAGTGGGACTTGAAACTGCTGGTTGTTGGTTTGATCCAGTGAGTTCGCTCACATGTCAGTGTCCTTCAAATATTTGATTCACCTCTTTTATCTTAAGGAAAGGCAGCAAGTAGAACTTGATAGAAATACATGTATACCTACATAAATATGATTATATATGTACAAAACAGTACAAATATATCCTGTTTTTAATGTATGAAAAACAGATTGGATCAAAAATAAATGCAAACTATGTAAACACAATACAGTCAATGATTTGATTTATAAAAGTCTGAAGTTTGGAATCACTTGCTACAAAAGCTTGATTCATCAATAATGTAAAGTCATGTTTTGTTCACAGGGAAGAAAACACTTTCCAATGGTTCAGCCAGACTGAAAAAATGAAAGGAGCGAAGGTGACAAAGATTCCTCTGAGCACCAGTTCAATAATATAAGAAATCGTTGGTCAAAGAAACTGGAAGCTGAGCATGGAACTCTGGTTCCTGTTTCTGTGTCCAGTTCACATTAAGTCAATAAAAGGCTGGAACTAACAGTTGTGCTGCTTCCAGGTTATTCTGGGATCTGTTCATCTAGAAGTGTTGGACCAGCCGAACAGACTCGTGAGCTCAGGTCACTTTTCTGAACACAAACAAATTCAAGAACAAAAGGTTCCCACAGGTTTGTTCTCACGCGTCATGTGACGCCGCGGGAATGTGAACTGAATGGAAGTTTGAATCATTTAATTCTTCAAATAATATAATACTATAATAAGTATAATGAAATCGTTTGGTGTCTGAATGAAAGTGTGAGCGGCCTCTGGCTTCATGCTCCTGCTCATGTGTGCACGTTACAAACAGACTATAGAATATGGCATATGAATATTTGGTGTCAGCCTGACAGTGAGTGGCTGAGAACAGAGCTCCAGCTGCTCCCTTCACGGCCAGGCGCTGCAGCTCGGAGGACACCTCCACTCTCCTGCTGCTCAGACAGCCCCCTCCCTGTCATCCGCTCTCACTCCTCACAAGGGAAAAAAGACGTCCAAAGGAGACAAACAAATGTGTTTTTCAGCAGCAAACAGATAAAGATTTGATCCCCGTCGCCCCCCAGGGAGGCGACTTGGATGTGAAAGGAGAATCAGGGACAGTTATGAATGTGCGTTTGATTTCATAAAGCCACGGGCCTTTCTCATCACACTGAGCTTCTTGTTGAGCGTCGTCCAGATGTGCTGCCGTTCAGACCCAGTCCATCAATGCCGCCCTGTCTGCCTTGTTCCTGACACACTGAGGAGCCCTGGTGTCCACCTCACCCCCCGGGGGGGGGAGGGCAGCCGGCCCACAGGCTTCACACGATCACTGACAACACAAACCTCAAATTCTTGTCAGAAAAATCTTGAGGTATTTTCAGCGTTTTCAAACGGAGAGTTTTCATACAACACATTTGATTCACGTGTAAAATGGGCTGCATTGTTCTGTCTGACGTCTTACAGTCTTTTTTTAATGCAAAAGAATTTGCAGTATGAATATTCAATGCAAACCTGCTTGTTTAGTTCAGTTTTTCATAAAGGTCGTGCAGTGACCTGCTGAACACACGAGGGAGACAGAGCCGATGTGACTGCTCTCTGCATCCCCGGCTGCTGCTGCTGTAAAAGAAGCTGAAGGAGGACGTGCAGAGGAAGTGTCATCTCAGACTCAGGGAGCACACTGTTCTTCACTTTACTCAGTATCAGAAGCACAGTGTTTACAACAGCCTCCCACCTGAGCTTCTGATGACACGTCAGTGTTTCAATGCATGAGCTTTGGCCTGTGTTGGTAACTAGTTTCATTTCATTAACATTCTCTTAAACTAATGTTTAGGCCACCAGGCAACTTCACAACTGCTCCTCATAAACTGATATTTAACATGGCTGTGAGCATATGTGTGTGTATGCACAGTGAAGTACAGTGATGTGTACTGATGTACAGTGAAGTACAGTAAAGTGTACTGATGTGCAGTGAAGTGTAGTCATGTACAGT
>JBBMOC010000140.1:376998-415726 GCA_037975185.1 Centropyge bicolor
GGAAACATGACAGGTGAACTAACGGAAACATGACAGGTGAACTAACGGAAACATGGCAGGTGAACTAACGGAAACATGACAGGTGAACTAACGGAAACATAGCAGGTGAACTAACGGAAACATGGCAGGTGAATACTTACATGAAAACAATTATGTTAACGTTTCTCTTTAAATACGGAAACCGTGCATCTATTTTAAATGCTGACTTGCATAAATGATGTGCTTTCAAAGACCAGATCATTGATTGGTCAAAGGTGGCCATAATAAGCTTCCATAAACCAGGACTCTGGTGTTTTTCCTGCTCTAACCCTGCAGAGGTGCAGCAGCAGCTGGATGGGAAACGTCTGTTTGACACTCAGCAGCTGAAGAGAGCCATCAGGTCTGAGGCTGATCACCTTCTGCCAACAGAGCCGGGGGGGGGGGAGGAGGCTAACGCCACCTGACGCCTCCCCGCATGTATTCTATCACGATGTGATTCACAGGTCGGGCGGAGCGGTAGCCAAGCTGCCAGCAGGCTCTCCTCATCTCTAACCAGCTCTGGCAGCCATGTTGGCCGCTGTCATGTTGATCCACCCAGAAGCACTGTGGGAAACCTGGGAGGAGAACTTTACATCATCATCAGAGCTCCAGCAGGAATCGTCATTGCTAACGTTAGAACACTTCAGGGTGACGTCTCTGTTCAATCCTCAGGTTTCCTTACATTCAGGGTGATCACTTCCAAAGTCTCACAGAATCACAGACATGTTGTCTGTTGCTTCTCATGGCTGTCCCATATGAAAGTGTTTTTAAAGAGAGATGGTGGAATAACTGGAGCAGTAGAAAGTAAAACTGTGTCATTTCAAACAGATCCTCATTGTGTCCTGCTCGGAGACTGAAACCGATCAACATGGGCTCAGAGTATTTCAGTGCAGTTTCATTATCATTGAGGCCATTTCGCATTGAATGGATGTTTAAAAATGTCCTGTCATCCCTTTCTTCCTGTTGGAGATGACAAGATGATAATGAAGGTGCAGTATCAAAGCCATAAGAAATATATGAAATTACAAGTTTTTGATTTTGAAGAATTCACTTCTGAAGGTAAGTGTCTAATCAGTACTCGACTGAGCAATAACTCAGACTGGACTATTGTATATTATTTGACAAACAATTTGACTTGTTGCGTCGTCTTTGACCTTCATCATGTAGTGAGAGAGAAGTTCTCCATCCCTGTGAACAAGATGTGGTGAGCTGGATGAAGCCGTGTTGGCAGAATCATCCACAGCTGAAGGGATCTGCTTTGTGCTGAAAGAGTCGTGACGATGGTAAATATGAAGAAATAGCTAGATCATACATTGCAATAACGACTGTGCTTATTTATTTCATTGTTGTGCATCAGAGTTTAAGGCTCTAAAGCAGTAGTTTTTTTTATGTTCTCTGACTACTTTGAGGGTAAACACTGAGGAGCTGACGGTTCACAAGTCAGGAGCTGGTAAAGACGTGCAGCTGCCAGCATTTACACTTTGAACCATCCCCTGCCGAAGCTGAACAAGCTGACAATTCCCAGTGCACATGTTCCTTTAGCTGCTCACTGAGGGATTCTCCTGCAAATTCAAAAAGAGGGAAACTGTTGTTTGTTTACAAACATAAGGATCTGTGACCAGCTACCATTCTGTAATCTCATTAAACTCATCATGCATAGAGTTCAGATAATGACTGTTATTGCTGCTTCGTCTCCAGTTGTGCATCCAACATTTCAAAATCCACCAGCACTGCTAATAAACTATCAGTAATTAAGCCCCAAAGCATTTAGTAATCATTTAGTAAGTTTATTTTTAATGACCTTGAATAATTGTTAACCACCTAAATACTAGTATCAGACTCACCCTTCTGTCTCAACCATGTGTGCAGCAAACATATGAACCGTGTGCCTCCTGCTGTCACTCAGTTTTCCAGTTCACCCTGGGTTTGTCTCAAGGACCTGCTTCATCAGCTGAACACATTAAGACAACATTTTTACAGTGTGTATATCAAATATGGCCAACCACGTTATTGTCTATGAAAAATCTACACTGAAACTAACTCAAACTGTGATTTCCACTGAAGAATGCTCCTGAGCCTCTAAATCAAGGTCTCAGCCTCCTCTTTGGAGCAGCCACAACCGCCCTGTTTGAGAGGTGGCACAGGAACATTCAGAAGATCACCCAGGTGTTCTGGCCAAGGTCAAATCATGTGATTTTACTCACAACACTGAAGATGTGAATTAACAGCTGATAAATGGACATGGGCCTTCGGGTCCACAAACCCAGAGAGGGTCAGGAGCAGTGCCTTCAATGCCCTGGTTTTCAAGGGTTTTAGTAGGAAGGAAACTAATGACTTACAGAGCGGCCTCTGTTCTGCTGCACATTCTACCACCTCAACCCAAGAGGATTTAAGTCAGGAAACGAGGAGGAGCTGAAGGCTGTTCAGAGGGAGCTGAGGAGGAAGATCAGGGAGGAGAAGAACAGCTACAGAAGGAAGATGGAGGAACAGCTGCAGCAAAAGAACATCAGTGAAGCCTGGAGAGGCCTGAAAACCATCTCTGGCCACAAGGAGATTTGATCAGCCATCTGCCCCTCCCCCGGCCCAGCCCTCCCTGCTGCAAGCACCCTCATCAACACCTCGAGTGGACTGCTCCACCCCCGCCTCCCCTCCTGCGACTCACAGCCACCGCCCACTGCTCAGCTCATCAGCTCAACCCACCCTCCCACACCCACCAGCACACAGCCCCCCTGCTCCAACCTGACCCTGACAACATCCCAGGTAAGAAGCCAGCTACAGAAGATCAAGGCGAGGAAGGCGGCGGGTTCGGACGGCATCAGCTCCAGGCTCCTGAAGTCCTGCACAGACCAGCTGTGCGGAGTTGTTGGGCACATCTTCAACCTGAGCCTGAAGCTGGGGAGAGTGCCACAGCTGTGGAAGACATCCTGTGTGGCACCTGTCCCCAAGACTCTGCACCCCAAGGACCTCAGCAGCTACAGGCCGGTGGCTCTAACATCCCACCTGATGAAGACCCAGGAGCGGCTGGTCCTTACTCATCTCCGCCCCTTCTATGGCATCGGGCCGGATGATGCCATCATCTTCCTCCAGCACAGAGCCCTCTCTCACCTGGAGAAACCTGGGAGCACTGTGAGAATCATGGTCTTTGATTTCTCCAGTGTGTTCAACACCATCCAGCCAGCACTCCTGGGGGACAAGCTGGAGAACATAGGGGTGGACCTGCACCTGGGTTCTGGACTACCTCACCAACCGTCCACTGTAAATGAGGACACGGGACTGTGTGTCTAACACGGTTGTCTGCAGTACGAGGGCCCCGCAGGGAACGGTCCTGGCTCCGTTCCTCTTCACCCTCTACACTGCAGACGTTTCACTCAACTCACCAACCTGTCACCTGCAGAAGTTCTCTGACAACTCTGCCATCGTTGGCCTCATCACAGATGGGGACGACAGGGAATACAGAGAACTGACACAGGACTTTATCTACTGGTGCCAGAGGAACCGCCTCCAGATCAACGCGGCGAAAACCAAAGAACTGGTGGTGGATTTCCGCAGGGGCACTCACTCCCCTCCAACACCAGTGAACATCCAGGGAATGGACACTGAGATGGTGACATCTTATAAGTACCTGGGTGTTCAGCCCAACAACAGACTGGACTGGACTCTGCTGCACTGTACAGGAAGGGTCAGAGCAGACTCTATCTGCTCAGGAGACTGAGGTCTTTTAGAGTGCAAGGGGCTGTCACGCCCTCGACGTCAGGCTCCGGCTAGTGGCAGCCGGACCGCTCGCTCTCTCTCTCTCTCAGGGCTGGCAGCGGAGCATGCAGGCAGGTGTGCCGGGTTATCAATCAGCTGATTGGCGCGCCATGATTGGACAGCTCCAGCGGCACCTTTCCAATCAGCCAGGATTTCAGCTGCAGTCAGACCATGCTCAGATGCCAGACCGTTGTACCGCCCAGTCAGTCTCGTTTTGTGTACATGTCTAACCGCTTAGCTCTCAACCTGTTGCTAACACCTGTTTTCCCTTTTCCGTCTAGCTGGATGTCCTGTCTTCCATCACCACTCCAGACGCCTCGCCGTTCGCCAGTCACTTCCCACCTGCCTCTGACCTCCAGCCGGAGTCCGCTGCACACCTGCCTGCTCTCTCGTCATTGCCAGCCCTTGCCTCCCCACTCCCTCTCTGTAGTTGAGCCAGCTAAGTCAGTTTGTAGCCGTCTGTTGTCTTTGTCTGTCTGAACCCGCTAGTCCACATTTAGCTTCTGTCCGTATTAGCCCACTAGCCTATCTCAGTATTTTTACCTGAGCTCATTCTGTTTGCACTTTTGTTACTTCTCCGCTCGTCCTACTCGGCATTTAGCCTGAACTCATTTAGTTTGCGTTTGTTATTAGTTTGCTCACCCTTCTCAGCATTTTTAGCCTGAGCTCTTTACGTTAGCATTTGTTATTAGTTAGTTGTCTTTCTCAGTGTTTCAGTCTGAGCTCCTTTTGTTAGCCTTTTGCACTAGTCTGTTTTGCCCACTCAGCTTTTTGTCTGGGCCTCTTTGTGTTTCTTTAGTTTGTCAGTCAGTTAGTCAGTACTTCCTCGCCTGGTGTTACCAGGTTCTGGTTGTTCTTGTACTGTCTTGTGTTGTTCAATAAACTGTTATGGTTGATTGTGTTCCCTGCATCTTCGTTGCTCTGCACCTGAGTCTCCGCCCTGTCTGTAACAGGGGCGCTCCTGAAGACCTTCTATGACTCTGTTGTTGCATCAGTCCTCTTCTATGGAGTAACCTGCTGGGGCAGCAGCATTTTGGCTGCGGACAGGAACAGACTGGACAAAGGTCTTTTGTTCCTGCAGCTGTTAGACTGTATAACTAGCACTGTTCCCAATAGACCATGGACCATATACTGCTTTTCAGTACATTCAGTACATTTGTGCAATACTTGTTCGTTATGTAACTTCCACTCACTGTGCAATATTTCACCAAGTCAATGTGCAATATTCTGTATTTAGTATTTAATATTTAATATTCCGTATTTAAGCTGTCATTTCTTACCTCAGTTTGGGCCCATTGTGTATATTTACTGGTCATATATTTTTATTTTTCATAGTTTCATAATTTCATATCCATACTCGAAATTGTCAATAAGTCGTGTGAACTTGTGTAAACCTCCTTTTTAGACTGTTATTCGTTCTTCTTAATATTTAACTGCTGCTATCCCCTGTGCTGCTGCCAATAAGATTGGTTGCATTTTTCTGAGAAATGAAGTTTCTTTTGTCACAGAAACGGAGACTACATTTGTGGAGCATTTTCATGCATTTAATGTTGTTGAGGATCTCCATCACAATTTGGTTGTTAAACCTAGAGACTTGAGATATTTCAGATCCTTTGATCTCCAAATGTCTGATGGTACAGACTCATGTTGTGTCAGGCAGCTGCAGTATATGGGGCAAACTGGTCTGAGCTGCCTCATGTTTTGGACAGGATTACATACAAGCCATTGGGAAGGGTTTGTCGGTGTCCTGCTGCTGCTACAAAAAACATAATAAATAGATAATAATAAATAGATAATATTAGTGATTATCACACTAACAGACTACATTTTAACACTATTAACTACTATGAGCTCTATTAAAGAAGAAAACACAACACCTCCAAGTGTTACCTGATCACTTGGTGCAGTGTTGACCATTTATTCCACAAGTGTCTCTGAATAGTGAACTTTCAACACGGACCTGTTCTTGACATCCGTTGTGGTGTTATTATATTACACTATGGGAGTTTGTTCAGTAACACTGTCATAGTGTTAAAATATCAACTCTTTTGAAAGTGTTAATTTAACACTTTTTGTTAAATTCTAAACTGAGGGTGTTAAATTTGCGTTTTCTAATTTGCTGTGTGAAGGGTTTTTATTTTCCAGCCTCACACAGATGCCTTTTATTCTAAAGTATTAACACCATAAACTATAACAATTGTTATTACGTTTTGACTTCAGCAGGTTTAATAACTGAAGCTACCAGACGCTCCTGTTAGCATCGTTAGCTTAGCTTAACCTCCGCCGTCTCCCCATGGAGAAACTCGTCCTGGACACCCGAGAGAAACACAGTCAAACTCCAGCCAACAAGCAGCAAAGAGCCATTTTTGAACCAGGCTTTCAACATGTTTTTTTCTGTCATAAAGTTGGACATTTTAACATCTAGTCAAATGTCATTGACTCCCTTTTGGAGCCTGCCCCTAGTTTTTTTTCAAGAACCTGTAACTGCTTGCACTTCTGTGTTGGCTTCATGTTTCAGCGCCGGAGGATGACCCTTGGCTTAGCTGTGTTTAGCTTAGCTTGTCTGACTATCTATGCCCTGTGTAGTTACTAAGAAGCTTGTTGGCAATTTCAAGTTCAGCACTATAAAGTACACCTTTATGCAGATGACACCATCTTGTATGTCATCAGATCCAGCACAAAGCAGCCAGCCCACCCTGTTCAATTGAACATTTGTTTGAAACTCCAAAATGACAAAATGTCTGGATGTCTGAGTCCCAAAGCTCTGTATGCTCCACAAAGAGAACTAATTGATACAGTACAGATTTATAAATACTGTGAAATGGTTGGACATCAGATAAATCACTCACAAATTAAAAATACAAATTTGATTCTTCTACAGGAAGCAGAAACACCATCATACAGCCGGCGATACGGTCTGCACTGGATTATGGTGATGTACTGTCTGCTCATGTTGCTCAGGTCTCTCTTGATTTCAGACACCCTGAATAAATAAGAGCTAATTTTCTAAAAGCTGTTTTTAAAATTTTAAACTCAAAGTTCACTTACTTAGCTATTTCTGACGTTTTGCACTTCACAGTGATGATCTTCCACCTGTTTTTAGGTGACACCTGAGAAGCTTCTTCCTGTTGAAGAAGGACATGGGCCTTGGCCTAGAGCTTTTGAGAAACTGGAGTTTAAATTATTGTTATTAATGTTACTTGTATATTGTTTACATTGGTATATTTACTTGTATATTGCTTATATTTTTTGTACTGTATACTATATCATGTACTGTATACTATATCATGTATATCTAGTACTTCATTTTACGTGTTTTCTTGTTATACCATACACTGTGAATTCCCTCTTTGGAATTAATTACATCATAATTCATTTGAGTTGAAGAAGACCCCAATTTATAAAGAAACCAAACATCATATTGCGGAAACATGCTCTCAAACACACTTTATCATAAGATAAGCTTCAGGGGAAATTCAAATGTCAATTCTGGATGTTGAGATGTAAATGCAATGACAGACTGAAAAACAGAACCTCCCTCCACGTCTTTAACTTATTGCTGTTTGTTTGTGAAGTTTGAAGAGATTTTGAATTTCTTCATCAAACATGCGTCAGAGCTAACCATCTGTTTTGAAATTTCTTCATTCATTTTGGACATTAGTATGAAGTAAACTGCAGAAGATATCACTGATTTATTTTTGTCCTGTGAACCCTGTGAACAGCTGCTGGACCACCGCCTCTTCACAGAGTCAGAGACCTGCAGCTCTGTTAGCCAGTGATGGTGGCAGCAGATTTAAAAGCTCTGAGATACTGTGGAACACAGAGAGATTTACCTGATGGGGATTAGATGCAATTAGACTCATTGATATATTCTGTGTGCTACACTGCACTGCAGAACTCACAACTCTGACACGTCTCGGTTTTTGTACTGAAGCTGACTTTTTTTTTTTTTTTTTTTTTTTTACAATTACAGCCTGTATACATTATCTGAAAGGGAAAACCTTACCTAGAAAACATACACAATGAAAAACTCCTTAATTCAAGCCATTCTGACGAGTGAAATCCAGGAGCATAAGTAATAAAAGGCAAACATTGTCAGTAGATTCAATTCAATTAGTTTAGATAGGATAAAATAAGATAGTTAAATAAAGTCAAAGAAATGGAGTAAAACAGACAAAAACATGTTTCAAATATACAAAAAAGTATCAGTGAGCATGTTTATCTTTCATTTGGAATTCCACAGGGTTCTATCGTCGGTCCTCTGCTTCTCCTCATTCTCCAGTTCCAGTTTAATTTTTAACAGACTCTTATGTTACACAAAGTCTCTCAGCCATAGTTAAATTTGATTTGTTTGTTAAATCATAAGTCACTCACTGCTGTCACCAAGCGCTTGCTCATGATTGAAATAGTTAATTCCATTGTGTGTGTATATACATATAAATGTGACTGGTCACAGCTCTCTGCGAGATGCAGCTCCACACTACTGTCGCTTCTACCAACCACAGACAATGACCAGGTGGATTATGGGGTGTTTATTAAAACGCTTTCCTGCAACACATCATACAGCAGTGCAGTGGTGTGGGAAAGCTAGCATCAGCGTCAGAATTATCCCGGACCATGAAAGAAGATGTCTCACCTCACTGAAGTCCTCTTTTCTCTGAGCAGTCCCTGAACCAACCACTGTGCCAACAGAAGGCGCTGTTGCACCTTTTTCTGCCAAAACAGGCACAAATCTACTGCGTTACATATACACATGGTATAACATTGACTAGAGTACGTTGTACTGCTCCAGATGAACTGTCCCCTGACATAACTTCTGTTGTGATTTGGTGCTATATATTATATATTATAGATATGTAGAGACTCATATTTACAACGTGAAAAAACTTCTCCAGATCAAAGATAATGAAATATGTTTTTCATAGCAGTGATTTGATTTGATTGATTGGCTGCTGGTCGATACCTGCTTGAGCTTTAACTGTTTTTCCTCAAATGAAAAGATGGCGTCCATGTGGCTGCTGTGGTCACCGACCTGGATGACAGAGCTGTGTCTCACCCTTCACCCATCGAATAAACCGACACTGAAAAACTGCTGCAGTAGTTTTCAGCCGTGAAACATTCAAGCTAAAACACGTTGCTGGTTGTTGGAATGAAAACACATTGCTGGTTACGTTACTGCGACTCTGAGCTCTGCGGTCGATCTGCCGCTGACATCAGGACATGCTTTGCAGCCTGACTTGTCCCCGGCGGCCGCTCAGAGGCAGCTGAGCGAGGAGACTGTGGTAGTTGGACTCGATTCAGGGATTAGGTGTTCCAGGGAGGGAGGAGGGTTTGTTGGCTCGCTCTGTCCCCCAGAGGACGCTGGGAATGAAAAGAGAGTGCCCCTCAAACACCATCCACCCCCATAGTCTCTCTCTCTCTCTGTCTCTCTCTCCCTGTCTCTCTGTCTCTCTCTCTCTCTCTCTGTCTCTCTCTCTCTCACTCGCTCGCCCATGTTGGTATGCAAAAAGAGACGGTGGCCAACCAAAAACTGCATGACATACCAGCAGCATAAGAGAGTATGGAAGACCAAATCTGCCAGATAAAGAGACTCACTGTAACTAATGAAAAGCTGTAATGATGGAAAAAAAATTAAGATTAAAATAATATATGCAATAAATAATTATTCAGAAATAGGTCAAACGGCTGCTGTTGCTTCTTTTAGTTATGACATTTTATGGTGAAATTTTACAAGGTTTGACATGAGAGTCTGGACCTCTGGGTCCGGGCTGTGGTTCTCTGCTGGAAGTCAGAGGTTTGTTCCCTCTGGGTTCAGAATGAGTAACAATGATTGAATGAATGAGTCAAAGCTCTCAACTGATGTTCCAACCCTCACCCACTGTCATGAGAATGAGAGGGTGGATACAAACAGCTGAAATGAGATGGATGCATGACTGGGTGGATGGATGGAATCTCATGCATATTACTTGGAAAGCCATGTCTTTACTGCATAATCATATTTTTGACTGACTACATCACATGGTTGACTTAGCATCTTAGTTTTAAAGTCATTTCACTGTGGTCCTGGTTTCGTTGCATGTTTTAGTTCTCTCTCTAATGTTTGGGGTTAGGGTTAGGTCTCTAATGTTTTTAGGGTTAGAGTTCTAATGTTTAATTTTCTTAATCGCTACTATTTTTATTAAATAAAAGTGCTTAAAAATAATCTTAGACTCGTAATTATATCATTCTGATGTATCATAACTTTCTGTAAGACCGTCAAAGCTGTAACTTGTTCCTCATAATGTTAACTTGTCTCAAGATTCTGACTTAATAAGTCAAATTTATGAGATGGTTTTTGATTTTAATTAAAATGTTAAAATTCTGGCTGAAGTCAAAAGTCTATTTAAATCAATGAGTTTTTCAGCATAATTTAACACATAACACATAAGTGTCACTTATGACATGAAAAGTTAAAAGCTTTGAGTTCACTCGTTCTGAATTTTAATCAACTTTTGATCATGACTTGTGATTCTTCAGTTTTTTGGCATCAGTGAGCTTCTGCACAGACATAATGAGCAGAAAAACAAAAAACTGCAGCGAGACAATGATGAGAATAAGAAGAAACCAGAGACAGGCAAAGAGACAGACAGACAGTTTACTGTTTCAACAGAGAGGAGGAGGAGAGCTCCACCTACAGGACAAACTTACAAATGCACAACACAAATCTTCACTCACATTTATCTGCAGCTTTATTTCAGACACATTGCCCCAGAATTCAGTCGACAAATTTGTTTCGAAATGTCTGGTAAAATTTTAAATGAAGTTTTGTTGGACTGTTGATGGAAACTGTGGAAGGTTTTATTGTGTTTATAATATGACACATTATGTTGTTATAGTTGATAGAGATATGTGAATGGAGTGTTTTCATGCCAGACTGTCTGTCATAAACTGCAATTAACGATCCATGAATTTTGTTCCACTTAATCCTAAAATCTGCCAACAGAGTGAGATCACAACATTTTTCATGTTCCTGGATTTATTTATTTCCAATGTTGTCAAATTTTTCTCACAATTGGCCTCATTCTGTTTTGTGAAACTTTAGTGGGAATCAGGCTTAAGACTGATTTTTTTTTTTTTTAAAGACACAAAGGTTTTTGTAAAATGCCAACACTAATGTATTTTTTGAAGTAAGTAAAATGCTGATGCTTTCACTGCAGCGATTCTTTGAATTTCTATTGAGACCTTAAAATGTTTTTAAATGTTTCTATGACTGGGAATGACTCTTTTTTTGAAAATATAAATATTTTTCTGAAAATATGAAGATTTTTCGAAAAGTTCAAAAGTTGCGATGAGATATTTGAATTTATGCAGTTTAGCTTGTCCCTGAATTTTCTGTCTGAGAGATGATGACTGTGCTTTGAATATAACCATCTTCTGTCTTTTTGGCCTGATTTCCATCACATGCACACCTAAAAATAATCTGATTTTTTTAAATCATCATTCCTGGCATCCTACCACCTCCCAATCAGGTGACTGAGATTCACTGAGATTTATTTGTCTTATCTTCATGTAGTAATTTGTTTCATTCTGTTCAAGGGTTAGGGTTATTTCACCACTGGGTAAAAATGTTATTGCATACAAACAGTCCACGAGAACGAGTCATGGATCAACTGAAAAGAGACTCAGTCTGTTTGTCTCCTCTTTGTCAGTTTGAGTTAGTCCACTTCTTTTCATTAATGATGTTATCTGAAGATTCGGTGTGAGCCTTCAGCTGACAGAAAAGCGATCAGTGTATCAGTGTCGACGTGTATGAGGAGGCCCGCAGCTCCAGCTCATGTCTCCACGCTGAGGGTGGCCAATCAGCACTTTAACCACCGAATCCAAACCTGCTGGGAGGCTCCTTTCTGCTCGCTTCCCCACACGTGTGAGCAGGCTGCTCCCAAAGCGTTTCCAGGTTTGGAAAACTTAATTAAACTGAAGTGACACACGTGGAGCTTTACTTCACACAGTCCATCCTCGCGTTAATTGCTACCTGGCTCTGAAACTGCTCTTTCATCTGAACACTTTTAAAAGAGGAAACGTATTTACTGGGCTTCCACCACTTCCTCCTCCATCATCTGGAGACGCCATGATGCAAAAGAAGGAGATGTGAGTTGCATTAGAAAAGGTAAAGAGAGTAGGGGGAGCTGTCAGATCCAATACAAGACAGAAAAACCTCCAATTTCATTCAAAGTAAATTTACAGGGAACTCATTTCCTGTCAGTAACACATGCTGAAGTTCTGTTCTTAAAGACATGCGTCTGTTCTCTAACTTGAATCTTAGTTCACTGTTGAGACGTGTGGATGCAGCATCTTCCAAGTCCAGTAAAGCACTGAGAGATGGTCTTTCTCTGTCATTTTATTAAATAAATCTTTTTTGATGAGCTGAATATTTTCTTAACTTTCAGGACTCTGAGTCCCAGCAGCTCAAACCAGTGATTCACTGAATCAGGTTCAACATTTAAAAACAATCGGGAAAAACATTAAAAACTTCATTCATGTGTTAATGCGTTGTTAGGAAACATCTGCATCTCTGTCCAATCAGGCTCCATCAAGTGTGTCATGATGTCATGATATTTCTTCAATCATCTGAAGAAAGAAGGAGACATGTAAAGAAAGCTGCTTCTTGTTTTATAAGTTCTTGGTTTAACTGATGCAGGTAAACTTTGTGAAGTTGATACAATCAAACATGATCAAATAAGTGAAATCCAGCTTCCCACATCAGCTCATGTCAGAGGGTTGGGTTCACACAGAGACATAAAGGAGCAGTTGACGCTCAGCTGTGTGACATTTGAAAGGCTTCAGCTTCTCAACAACACAAAGACCAGTGGACGGACGGAGAGTGTTTGGCTGTTAAAGATAACTGTTGAGCACTGAGAACAGAGGACTGGCCATTTCACTGTCGGCCACTCTGGAGAGCCGAGGACTCCGTCTGATCCTCAGCATCACGTTTCCTTCGGCGGCTCCAGACACAGGAAGGATAATCTTCAAATGTTAAAACCTCGTCTCCTGTGGACTGTCCTCCCCGTCAGCCTGCAGATAACACACAGCTCAGGCGTGAGCCTCAGCTTCTGTCCCCTTCAACACCAAACACATCTTCTCTGTAGATTTCAGCTTCCACTGCCAATCCAAGCATCTGACACAGTTTCACTCATATTTCCTATTATAGAAGACAGGCAGGAGGTTTAGATGTTTCTTCATTCTTTTTGTATTTTGTTGTCATTAACAAGTTCTGAAATAACAGATTATTTACAATTATTTCACTCAGATATTATCATGACCTTATCTCTTTGCTCTAAATGTACAAACTGGTAAAATACAAACACTTTCCCACGAAACTATCCACAAAGATTCTTCCAGAATGTTTTCCTGAATTCTCACTGTGTTCTTCTGGTTTTGAACAAAAGACGTTCAAGGGTTACTTTAAGTTGGACCCAGGGGCGAGACACAGACGATGGTGAAGGAGTGAAAGGGATTTATTGAATAAAGAATCTCCAGGATACACAAGAAAACTAAAGGGTGACTAACACCGGAGGAGTTCGGATCTGTTATTCAGGCTCAGGGTGGACACTCATTGGTCTGAAGACTGTGACCTTAAATGATCCTTCAAATGAAACCCAGGGAAACAAACAGGACACCATACTTGTCCCTGTGATGAGGAGTGGGGGGTGGACCCAAACGCAACACACGGGAGCGGATGGTTGATGAGGCCTTTAATTAAAGAGGACAGAAGAGGGAAAGAAAACAATCAACAAAGGCAGAATCCAATGCACTGCCTTATATAGAGTACTGATGGTGATTGGCTGCAGCTGGGAACACAGGTAACCTGATGAGGTGGGAGTGGCTGGGAGGTGAGGTGAGGCAGAGGCAGGGTGAGAGGAAAAACACTAAATACAGAATATACATGACAGAACTTATACATGACAAGACTACGACAAGAGTAGACTACGACATGACAAAACCACGACATGACAAGACTACGACAAGAGTAGACTACGACATGACAAGACTACGACAAGAGTAGACTACGACATGACAAAACCACGACATGACAAGACTACGACAAGAGTAGACTACGACATGACAAGACTACGACAAGAGTAGACTACGACATGACAAAACCACGACATGACAAGACGACGACAAGAGTAGACTACGACATGACAAAACCACAAGAGTAGACTACGACATGACAAAACCTTGACATGACAAGACTACGACAAGAGTAGACCACGACATGACAAAACCACGACATGACAAGACTATGACAAGACCATGACAAGAGTAGACTACGACATGACAAGACTACGACAAGAGTAGACCACGACATGACAAAACCACGACATGACAAGACTACCACAAGAGTAGACCACGACATGACAAAACCATGACAAGAGTAGACTACGACAAGAGTAGACTACGACATGACAAAACCTTGACATGACAAGACTACGACAAGAGTAGACCACGACATGACAAAACCACGACATGACAAGACTATGACAAGAGTAGACTACGACATGACAAAACCATGACAAGAGTAGACTACGACAAGAGTAGACTACGACATGACAAAACCACGACAAGAGTAGACTACGACAAGAGTAGACTACGACATGACAAAACCACGACAAGAGTAGACTACGACATGACAAAACCTTGACATGACAAGACTACGACAAGAGTAGACCACGACATGACAAAACCACGACATGACAAGACTACCACAAGAGTAGACCACGACATGACAAGACCACAACATGACAAGACTACCACAAGAGTAGACCACGACATGACAAAACCACGACATGACAAGACTACCACAAGAGTAGACCACGACATGACAAAACCATGACAAGACCACAACATGACAAGACTATGACATGGCAGGATTATGACATGACAAGACTAGACCACAACAAGTCCGACAGAACTGAAAGAACTATGACGTGAACAGGACCATAACTGACAGAACTATAACAGAGATTGAAACTAAGACAGAATTTAACTGAGACCAAGGCCGAACAGGAACTAAGACAGAACTAAGACAGAACTGTGACAGACACAGAACTAAGAAACAAATCTCAGACAGAACATGGCAGGACAAATACAAGACATGAACAGGACTACAGCATAACAGATGATGACAGAACAGAGACTGAGAACTAAGACAGAGACGGCTGGAACAGAACTGTGGCAGGAAGGTGACAGTCAAAAACTAACCCTGAACACAAACTAAAGCTAAACAGAGGCCTGGTTGTAGAACTGTGACACTCCCACTGCATTTTCTCTGGTCTTTTCTTTATTATAAACAATGTACCTGATCAATCCAAGGAAAACTTGACCAGATCAAAGATGGACTGGAATACAGATCTGTTTTGAATCCCTGTTGAATAGCTCCTCCTCTGAACAAGACCTGAGAAACATCAGACCTGGTCGTGAATAGACGACATCCAAAAGAGCTGCAGATCCAAGGAGAATTAGACCCCTCACAAAATGACCATAAGACATTCAGAACCGGTTCTTAGCCGAGTATTTACAGACCAATGCAAACGGATCTGAATCTGTTCTGAATGGACCAAAGATAATTGGACCTGAACATGTTGTGGATGCAAACAGACCTGATGAATATAGTTTGGGTTGGACCTCGGGTCCTGGGTCAAGTCGCTCTGACTGGGGAACTGAGTGGCCCTGTCAACAAGCCTTTATCCTCAACGTTTGTGAGCCTTTGTCTCGCTTCAGTATCATCAGCTGAAGACTCGCAGACCAATCAGAGAGTCCAGACAGCAAAGTGTTTTAGTTTCCCAGTAAACAGACAGAAGAGTGTCAGCAGGCACATTACAGCCAGAGTCCCTTTCATCCCTCTGAGAGTGTAATGAGTGGCTGTCACAGAGTCCTGCAGGCGTCCAGCTGGGTAAAATCACCAACATCACACTCACACTGGCAACCTGTAATTCCCCCTTCAGCAGCCTGAACGAGCCTCTGCCGGTGTCCGTTCCCCGCGACGCGCTGCACTGTCGGAGTATTTGTTGTTAATCAGCTCCGACTCTGTTTGGATTCGTGCGGAGCTGAAGGATGAGCGAGCATCAACATGAGAAGTGTTTCCATTTAACTCATTCATACAGAGACGATAATGAGCCGTGTTCTTCTCTGCTGCAGAACAACTTTCAGTTCTCCACAAGACTGAGCGCTGCCTGCTTCCAGATTCCCATCAGCTGTTACACAAGAAAACACAGAATAAGAGAAGAGAAAGTGAAGCTTTGCTGAGTAACACTCCACAGTGTAAAGACGTCATGTTTCACTCCTTTGTTGCTTTTATACTTTAAATCATGGTCAATATGATTTGGCTTTTTTGACAAGAATTTGCAAAAAAACAACTCTTTAATATCAAACTAATGTCAATTAATTAAAGTGTATAGTGTAAAATAAGTGTTTTTGTAAATATTCCCCTTTAAAGTGACCGACCTGGTTCAACAGAGTCCAGCCAGTCGATGCCAGTCAGGGCCACAATCAGTGAAATGGAGATCACCTGAGTGTGGGAGCTCAGTAAAAGTATACAGCTACAACACACTCACAAACAACACGAGACCTGCTGCCATGTCCGTTTGGTCCAGTCATGCTTAATCTATACACACACATTATACATATGTATATATATATATATACACACACACACACTTCTATAGGCTAATGAAACAGCCGAGGAGGATGAGGAGCAAACATAAGATAAGATAAGAGGAACTTTACTTATCTCAAAGTGTAATCCAGTGCAGTCAGTGAGCTCATCAAAGAGTTACACAGTGTGATGGAGTTACTGATTCATAATCAGAGTACAGCTACGTTTTCGGAGATGTTCATTATTTGGACTGTAACTGTAACTGTGCACTGATCCACGATTGGTTTCACGTGGCTTGTTGTTGAGTCCGTGTCTGCTGGCCCTGGCTCGGTCTTTGTGCAGCCAATGAAGCCTGGCAGATCACATGTTCTCCCTGTGCAGCGTGGGTTTTCACTCCGGCTTCCTCCCACAGTCCAGAAACAGGTGAGGTTCATTGGTTAATCTAAATTGCCCGTAGGTGTGAATGTGAGCGTGAGTGGTTGTTCGTCTATGTGTGCCCTGCGACAGACTGCCGACCTGTCCAGGGTGTCCCCTGCCTTCGCCCGAAGTCGGCTGGGATAGGCTCCATCCCCCCAACTCACTGTCTTCACTCCAAAGTAAGATAAGCCTTTATTCGTCCCACAGTGGGGAAATTCACAAAAGTATGTCACTTCCAAATCCTGACACTAGAACAATAATCTATGGAAGCCCACGACTGTAGCAACAACAAAGCCCGACCATCACATGCTCTGGCGAGTGACTTTATCTGGAGCACGTGTGGGGGTCATTGTGGAGGGCGGGGTCTGACAGGAAGCCCCTCCAACAGTGTGTGGTTATGCACAGACCTTATCATAAAACACATGATCCGAAGGGTCCCTTTCCAACCTGATTCGACCAGATGTAATTTGGACCAAAGTCAAGCTGTGGCTCCTTCTCAGTTATGTAGAGCCACATGGAACCATGAAGGCCTGCGATCTGTGACTGAGCTGAGATCAGATGAGAGAGCTGAGGAAGTGCATCATGTCACAGAAGCTGCTGCAGAAACATGTTTACTGCTTTCTTTTCAAATGACAGAGAGTCCACTTCAGCTTCTCTCACAAATAGAATGTGAGCATCAGAGAAATTTGAATGGTCTTATTTAGTGTGTTTAACATCCATCGCAGAGCAGAACAATGGACCTTATTCACGCCGCTCTCTGTACCGAACTGCTGCTGGAAATTGATTAAGTTTATGCTGCCTGACAAATCACTGAAGAGCGACTGAATGAAAAAATGTTATCTGACTAAATCATGTGGGATTCATTAAAAAGTGTTTTCCAAACTGAATATAAATCACTCTTATCAACAGTGCTTTTCACTTTCTTAAATCAACATAATTTCATAGACTTTTGCTCATTCCCGATATGGAAATATTCCGTTTTTTAATTGATCACATTTGAAAAGACTTTGACCTTCTGTGAAAAGAGACAGAAAGTTTTAGATGTGAGAGAGGACAGAAACACACACAGAGAGAAAAGAGCTCAATTGAATGAATACTTCCAGTTTTAATGAAGCTGAGTCTGTATTTACAGACTCTGGAGGTTTCCATACGGACATATTATTATTTATATTATTGTTAAAACAGAAATTTTCAGTTTGTTACACTCCAGAAACTGACTGATCGACTGGAGGCTGAAATGTTCACATATAACGTTACGCCGGCTTATTAAAGTACCATAACCGGCACCGGGTTAGTCGGCTAGCTCGGTGAGCACGTTTCATTAGACAGACTTCATTCAGCTCCGCCCTCGCTCCACCTCTTTGTCCATATTTGGAGTAACTGGAGTTAGGCTACCAAGATGGCTACCCCCTACGATTGGATTCATTTTGGCTCTTCAGAAACCTATGACTGACGTCACGGACACTACAGTCTATGATTCATCCGTGACATCACGTGACATCCAGACTGAATTGAACTCATCACTGGGTTAATAATCTGACACTCCTGATGTCGAATAAATATTCCGGATCCCGGATCAGGAATGTCCATGCTGGGAGGAATCTGTCTCTGCTGCACATTTGTAAATAATTAGAGTGAAAGTCGAGTTGAAAGCTTCTTCTTCACATGTTATTTTGCTGCTCTCAGCGTCCACAGAGACTCGCTCACCTCTGAAGTTAATGATCTGTGAGGAGGAGTGTGATAATACTTGTTTCATGGGAGCAAATGTACGAAAAACCAGCTTCTCTTCTTCTAATCATCAAGTCTCGGGGGGAGTTCACACAGCATCTCGTCTGCTTTGATTTCCCTCAGCAGAGCCTCAGAACCTGATCTGCCTTTATGTAAGAATACATTATGTAATTACACTGAAATAAAAAGATATAAATTCACACTAATAATCATGAATCTCGGAGTTTACTGTGAGCTGATGAAGAAGAATAACTCAAGGATTCACATCACGCTGTAGTCCACATCTAACGCCCCTCTCTCAGTCAGACAGTAGAGTTCAAATCAAAACCTACAACAAATACAGACATTCAAAGAAATTTGCTTTCAATTCAAAATCAACTCAACTAAAACACGTAAAACTGACTCGTCCACATGTCACAGTTTTCAAACACCTCTGTGCACGCTCCAGCAGGAAACATTCACAGTAACACACACGTTTGTGCTTCTGCCCTTGGGAGGATCCTCCCTGACCTGATGCTAAGATCTGCTGAACTAAGCCGGACTCGAACTCTTAAAACCAAGTCTGAAGCCTTGAGCAGCCCTTTGAAGGTTTGTTGCAAAGTAAGGACCAGACTCCAACTGGTTCAGATGTACAAGCACACACACACACACACACACACACACACACACACACACACACACACACACTCTGTCACACACACACTCTGTCACACACAAACTCTGTCACACACACACACTCTGTCACACACACACTCTGTCACACACACTGTCGCACACACACACACACACACACACACACACACACACACACACACACACTCTGTCACACACACACACACACACACTCTGTCACACACACACACACACACACACACACACTCTGTCACACACAGTGCTTTTGGTGTTCAGAGCGGAGATCTCGGTCTTTTTGTCCTCTCTCACGTCCTGTAGACTCGGCTGTCGAGCGTCCTGGTGAGTTGAGCTCATTAATCCCTCGGCAGATTTAGCAAGTGTGTTTTTATAATCTGGATGTGTTTGTGTGTCGCAGCTCGGCAGCTCAGTGAAGACGGCGTGGTGGTCACGAATAATAGTGCATCATGGGACATTTATCAGCTCTGCTCACAAAGTGTCTGCTGGGACTCGACTCAGCCCGAGTCTTTGTAGCATCTCCATGTCGATGAATCCAGTCACATCAGACAGTTTTCAGCCGTCATCCCTCGCCGCTCGTCCTCTAACGACTCTTATTTTGGAGAGTGGCTTCAGCCGTTCATTTGATTCCAATGTCAAACAAAAAGCGAGTTTCTGGTGATTGTGGTGTTTGTGGAGCTGTGGGCAGGGTTTAATATGACTCCAGCTGCTCTTTGATGTGTGAGATCAGGCCTTTATCACTGAGCCTCGCAGCTCTGCAGCACCAGGACACTAGGCAGGTCAGGCCTCGTTCGTCCTCAGACCATCATCGCACATCACATGTCTTTATGGACAATTTCATTTCCTGACAGTGTGGCTATTCATCCTTTGTATCATGGCATCGATAACAGTCTGCAGCTGTTGTTACACATGATATATAAAGTTTTCATCAGAGCTCTGCTCGTCATCACACAGTATCTTCAGTACAAAGGGCAGGATACAGCTGTGGACTCATTAACTGGTTAACTTCAGGCCGAGCTTGGGAACAGACCTACTGAAGGGTTCTGAGCCCGACCCACAGGGGCTCGGTCCATGGTCCGGGCTCGACAGGTGATGTTAGTGGGCATGACCTGTCACAGAGTTCATAATTCAAGGTCACTCTGAGCAAAACTCAGCGGAGACGTCCTGAACATCTCAACATGAGTTCAGCTGAAATCTGCTGGAGGGGACAATGACTGAAGTGAGACTGCAGGCTCTGTGATGATGAAGCAGATGTGACTGGTCTCGCTCACTCACCCAGGTCATAGCATCCAACAGACTTGCTTTGTGCTTTCTTAAACACTTCTTTCACTTGTCATCCGAGAAGCGTCTTGATTCTGACTGACTGGCTCCAGGCCCTGGGACGACATGAGAGGACAGGTGATGTCTGAGGCCGTCTCTCACCTGTCCTCACCTGTGGTCAAAGAGTGTCCCTGTTCTCTGAGGTGGACTGAGTCTGGACCTGAGCTGCTGGTTGTGCATCGGACTGAAGACACTGTTTTTCCCATTCTCATTGTTTTCATTGCTTCATGTTTTCTTCCTATTTTTCACTGTTTTAATGATTAATTTTGCTTAGTTACATAAATAAACATTATTATAAAGAATGAGGTCGTTACTCCAAAGCGCTGCAACAAGCTTCAACATTAAACAAACTGTGAAATGACTCTCGATCTCAGAGCACTGCGTCACTTAATTAACATTCATGAGTTTTAACTGTTGTGACTAAAGTCCAATGGTGTGTTGTTTCAGATTTACTGTCTAATGATGAAGTGTCAAGAAGCTGTAATCTGGAACTGTTCTCGTCATCTTCATTATACACCAAACACTCCGAGAGCAGATCGGCCTCTGATTGGATGGCACCACAATGACAACATAATGAGCCGAGTGTGGGGCTCGATAATGAGACTCAGATTCACATCAGCAGAGCAGACCGTTAATGTGAAGGAGGCTGATCAGGCGGGGGTCAGCAGGTCATCGATAATGTCTGTCTGTGATTACAGCAGCTTATCAGCGCCTCCTCTCTGAGACAAAGGCCGACCTTCAAATGTCTCCATTCTCTCATTTACAGCGGACTTTCCTCTGACAACAGTCAAACTCTCACTGCTCTGTCTGTCCATCCTCTCAGCTCCACCAGAACTACCCACACTTCACACTTGAATCAGTCTGCCTGAGCGACTTTTAGTGAAAGTGCTTTAAATGTGGAGCGAGTGTTGACCTCAGCTAACCCTGTCTCTTCAAAGCAGATCCCCCACGTGCACAGCAATGACAGCATTTCTCATAATGACAAGAAAAGGATGGTTGGAACTGTGTCGCTCGACTTTAGTGCAGCATTTGATATTGTACACCGAAGCTATTGTTAACCAAACAGCATGTCTATGGGTTTGACCACACAGCGTTGAGTTGCAGGAACAGCTCTTCATACGATAGGATGCACCTCCCCTAAACGCCCACAGTGTGGCAGCACTGAGCAGGAACGGCTGGAGAACACAGGGCTGGACCTGCACCTCACATCCTGGATCCTGGGCTACCTCACCGACCGCCCACAGTATGTGAGGACAGGGGACTGCAGTACAGGGGCCCCGCAGGGACCGGTCCTGGCTCCGTTCCTCTTCACCCTCTACACTGCAGACGTTTCACACAACTCACCAACCTGTCGCCTGCAGAAGTTCTCTGATGACTCTGCCACCGTCGGCCTCATCACAGAGGGGGACAACAGGGAATACAGAGAACTCACTCAGGACTTCATGGACTGGTGCCAGAGGAACCGCCTTCAGCTCAACGTGGTGAAAACCAAAGAACTGGTGGTGGATTTCCACAGGTGCACTCACCCCCCTCCAACACCAGTGAACATCCAGGGAATGGACACTGACATGGTGACATCTTCTAAGAACCTGGGTGTTCACCCCAACAACAGACTGGACTGGACTGACAACACTGCTGCACTGTACAGGAAGGTCAGAGCAGACTCTACCTGCTCAGACTGAGGTCACTCCTGAAGACCTTCTCTGACTCTGCTGGGCCATCAGCCATCTTCCATGGAGGAACCTGCTGGGGCAGCAGCGTTTCAGCTGCAGACAGGAAGAGACTGGACAGAGTGATCAGGACCAGCTCTGCCCTGGTCGGCCCCTGGAGAGAGGAGGATGACGGCTGAGCTGAGCTCCATGTTGGAGAATGACTCCGCCCCCTGCAGGACACGCTAACAGCTGGAGAGCTCCTTCAGCTGCTGCTTCACCTGAAGAGTGTGAAGGAGCCAGGTCACAGGTCTTTGCTTCCTGTCAGACTGTTCAACCAGCTCTGCTCCCAGGAAACTACAGACTGCTTGTCAGTATATTTGAGCAATACTCAGTTCCACTCACTGTGCCATTCCATATTTAAGCTCTCATTTCACATGTGACATTGTGTATATTTACTGGTCATATATTTCATGTTTCATATTTCATATCCACACTTGAAACTGTAAATAAGTCATGTAAACTTGTTCATTCCTTCTTCTTTAGCCTGTTATTTGTTCTTTGTACTGTTGAACTGCTGCTCCCTCCTCTGCTGCTGTCATATGTGAATTTCCTCACTGTGGGATGAATAAAGCCTTATCTTATCTTATCTTATCAAGATGAATATATTGCCCCGCCTTAGTTATTTTCTTCCACTCACTCCCCTGTTTTCTGGACAAAACACTTTTTAAACCCATAAACAGATTAATGAGTTTCTTTATTTGGAGGAAAACCTCGAAACCTGGACTAAGTCTGAAGAGAAGGGTGGACTGAGACCGTCCCGGGCTGCCCAGACAGAGGGCCTGATCAGTGGTGCAGAAACGAAGGACTGCTCGCTGACAGATATTGAAGAACTGTGCCGTCCTGTATGGTTGAACTCTCCACCGTACATTAACAGTATAAAGGCCCTGCACGCCCTGCCTGGCAGGATGTAGAGACATTTTGTGGATCTGGTGTTGGAGTCTCTATGCTGGCTCCTCTATCCTCCAAAGTCTCTGCTCAAAAAGTGCAGACAATATGACATTCATCAGTTTCAACATTTGTTCACTGACGGTTCCCTGAAATCCTTCTTGGACCTGGGACCAGAATGTGGGATTCCTCAGCAGGAATTGTACACATACTTACAAACTCGTAACTTCATTTCTTGTCTTAAAAAAGCAGGACGGCTATCTCTGCGGCGGTCGGGGACGGAGGAGCTTCTGGTTCTGGCTGGTTGCACTCCCTGACCCCACTGAAGACTGTATGGCAGAGAGAGCTGGGCTGTGAGCTTAGTGATGAGCAGTGGGACAGTATGTGTCAGAATGTCTTCTCTTCATTGTCCTGTAACACAATAACTGAACAGAATCACAGACTAATGCACAGGATGAACCTTAGCCTCTAAATGCTACCGATGTCAACTATCTACAAACATATACAGGATCAGTTATTCCTGTTTTCTGGGAATGCAGAAAACTCCAGGTGCAGGATCTGACTGTTAAGGACTTCACCTGGCATTTGGCCAGGACCTTCGACCCCATGTCCACAAAGGTCGCCATGATATCAGACATCAACAAAGAAGTGCATCATTATATCAACCAGAACCAGCAAAGACTGCCAACACGTAATCTGTTCAAACAAACACTGAACGACACATTAAGTCTGGAACAACGTACTTATACATTCTAAAGCAGGGAGGAAAACATGGGAGCCTTCTGTGGACTCTCGTCGAGCCGTGCTCTGACTCTGAAGAACATTATTATTATTATTATTGTGTGTGTGAGTGTGTGTGTTGTTCAGGAGTGTTTCTAAAGTGTTGAAAACAAATAAATAAATAATTGTATAAAATGATTTGATTAGGTTCATAATTTTCTTGTTTGACCAGATCCTGATTCCATTCTGCATTTTGACACTTTCAGACTGAGTGGACATGTTTTAATAAGTCAAATGAGTAAAATGAGTTTTCTTTCATGAAAGAGCCTAAAGACTCTGCTGCCTCACAGTCCTGACACCTTCTTTATGTTGCGGCTTGTATTTGATCCAACAAGTGAAAAACCAACAGAGAAGCAGCGTCAGTGAGTCAGACAGGAACATAAAAGCATAAAGTCACAGTTTGTCATGTGGAGACAAAGCTGGAGGCAGTGGGATGTTGAAACCGGCTGTTTGTGTCGTCTCACTGTGGACTCTTAGTTTACACTCTTTGGACTGGAAGCCTGGAAGTCGTCCTCAGTGGATAAAAACCCTACATGATGTCCGCTGACTGCCAGCCGTGTTAAACAGACACCAGGTCAGTTTTCTTCCTCCTGACTCAGTGGAAACAAAGCTGCGATTGAAGCGCCACTCTGTCAGAGCAGGTCGACACGAGGAGGACAGTGTTCTCGGCTGAAAGCTGACTAAAGGTCCCCCTCGGTGTCTGGACACAGGAGCAGGAAACGCTGCTCACAGTGTTTGGAGAGCCCTCGGGCGCGCTTGGTTTTAATGTTGGCTGCAGGACGGGCGGCCGGCGGGGAGGAGACGCTTCCGGAGCTGCACCGCCGTCTCTTAGCAACAGCACCTTTGAGCTGGGTGAAGGCTCGGGAAGTCCACTGATGGCAGGACGGACTGGACCCCAACACTACATTAATGTCAAGAAATGTTTTTAACTCTTTCATGAGAGGATGAAAATTCAACGTTTGAAATGATAAAAGTGAAACTCATTTTAAAATCTACAACAGTTCTTTCTAATAAGGGACCTTCTACTTCGGGCTCTAACAAGTAAAGTAAAAAGCTGTTTATGTTAAGTGGTTGGTGAGTCATTAAACACATTTCCTATCAGGTCACAAAGGTTCTTGAAAAGGTTTGAGGAGTCCTTGAGAAAGTTCCAGGGATCCTTGTGAAATGTCTAGACGTCCTTGACGCTAGTTTCAGATGAAGGTTTAAAAGGAAAATTTGCTTCTTTCGCTGATGAAAATCAACTGTGAGGACAAATGTGAGCCGCGAGTTTCACAAAGGATTGTTCTGTTTCATCTCGAGCGTGGTTGTGGATGTTTAGGAAGTGACATCGTGGCTGTGTTTGTTCTGAAAATAAAAGTATATCTTGATGTGTGTTTTGATTGAATGTTTGATGTGTGAAGAGGAAGTGTGTGTTGACTGTTTCCTGCTCCACTGGGTGCCTCAGTGTGAACTCACTCTTCTCTGAGGTCACAATAATAGAACTGTCTAAATTAAGACACAGTGCATTATGGGAACCAAGAGATTTTAAAGAATTATTAACAGTAAATAATGCCAACGAGCGTACAGTCCGGTTCGCTCCTCGGCTGAAACTCTAGTAGAAGAAGCTGTGCTGGCTGCGTCTTCTCTTACTGCTGTCAGTCTCATGGTTCAGTTCATCAAACACACCAACATTACAGCTGTTCTCTGATGCTCTGCGTTCGTGTCAGGATTCACATTCATTATGTGCAAATTGATTTATTTATATACTTCAAGCTTTAAACATGATCGAGCTGGTTTTATTTCACAGCAGAAACATGGGACCTTTTCAGGGTTTCAGGGTTGACACTTTTGAGGAAGTATCAGTCTGTTTATTATGAAATAGTTGAAGGAAGTTATGGCGTGTATTTTTGTAGTACCCATCTGTTTACTTGTCATTTCAAGCCTTTTTTTGTGGTTCAGTGGAAAATCACAAACCTCAGACTAATTTTTTTCTGATTCCAAAATTTTCATCTCTTCTTTTTTGTGATTAGTGATTTGATTTAATTGTTTATTGTCTTTCATGTCATCCTGCTCTTTAAAGCACTTTGGCTCCTCAGTGAAACTGACTGAGTATTTATACTCCGACCTGTATCAGCTGAGGAGGAGGTGTGATATCAGAGCGCCCTCTGGTGGAGACATCGTTTCCTCTTGATTGTCTGATTGGTCGGTTGAAAGCTGCTGTGCTCTTCAAGCTGAGCGTGTTGCATAGATTGAGATTTATTTAATGTGGGCAGTTACATTAGAGATCTCTGATGGAATAGACAGAGAGCTTGTAGTCCGACGTTTTTCTGTTACTAAACATATTTTATCATAGTTGTAAATGAGTCTGTATGATGACAGAACAGAAATACAACTGATGAGTGTGAAGTTTTCAGTCTGTCTTAAACGTCACCAGGATCAATCTGTCTCTCCCTCTGTGTGTTGAAGTGGTTCATTGTGCTTTCAGCAGTAACAGATATACTGGACTCTCACTTCTGTAGTTCAGCCGTGTGTCCAGCAGGGGGAGGAAGTTGATGGCATGCAGTCTGAACAGCAGCTGCAGACAAACACTCCTCCTGCCAGAGATGTGACAGAATGAATGATGCAACTTTCCGCAACTCTTTGCTTCTTTTTTACTGAGAAAACAAACTTTCATGTCTCTGCACAATTAGTTCCTCACACCACAAGAATTTCACTTATATAACACAATGGATAAGCTGTTACAGAGAAACCAGCAGAAAGTAAAGTCTGAAAGTGGTTCTTCACAGTGATGAAGTAGGAGAGGCTTTCAGGGAGCTTTCAGTCCTGCTTTAGGTTCACCCACATTACACTAGTCATGAAATGTCAAACAAATAAGTGTAAAAATGAAGTGGCTGTAAATGTGTCCATACAGGGCAGATCCTTCAGGAGATGTCAGTAGTACTTGAAGGGGATCCACTGGTCGTCTCGGAGGCCAGGGGGCGCTAGGCTTCCTCTCTGTAGGTCTGTGCGTCTGTCAGGCAGTTCTCCTGTCCAGCAGTTACTCGTCGCTGCAATACATGCTCTAGATGCAAAAAAAAAAAAAAACACTTCTCCACCAATCAGAAGGTGGTTCAATCCCTGGCCCCTGACAGCTTGGACACCACAGATCGGGAGCCGAGCATCATCATGCTGCAACACGAGGTCGTGGATGAACGGCACAGCAGTGGGCTTCAGGATCTGGTCACAGTGTCTCTGAGCCTTCAGAATGCCTCAATAACATGCACCTGTGGTCGTTGTCCATAACATACGCCTGCCCACACCAGAGGCCCACCACCACCACGGGCCACCGGATCCACAACGCTGACATCAGCAAGCCGCTCACCCACTCGACTCCATACACACCGCCTGCCCTCTGCCCTCCAGTGAAGACCTGGATTCATCCGTGAAGAGAACACCTCTCCAAAGAGCCAGGCGCCATCGGATGTGAGCACCGGCCCACTCGAGTGGGATATGACGAGGAACTGCAGTCAGGTCGAGACCCCGATGAGGAGGACAAGCGTGCAGAGATGGTTTCTGACAGTCTGTGCTGAAGTTCTTTATACAAACCCACTGTTGCAGCAGCGGGCGGCCGGTCTCAGACGATCTCAGAGGTGGAGGTCCTGGGCTGCTGTGGTCACACAGGGTCTGAGGTCAGGAGGAGAACTGAACCTCTCTGGACCATCCTGCCGCCCCTGTCTCTGTGTCTCTGTGTCTCTGTGCTGTGAGATCAACCTGCACGTGTTCGACAGGCCTTTCACTGAGGCACAGCAACAATCCTGCCGTCCAATCAGCAGCTTGATGTGCCACACCTGTGAGGGGGAGGGGTGATCTCAGCTCACTGACACACAGTCACACAGATCTGGGGACAGTATCTGACAGAGACAGTTCTTTTGTGTTCAGAGAAAATGTCTTAGATCTCTGAGTTCAGTTCATGAAAAATGGGAGCTAAAACAAAAGTGTTGCGTTTATATTTTTGTTCAGTGTATTTTCAGTTTTCCTGACAGAAACAGGCTTCCAGCTTTTTTCTTCTGTGCAACTGAACTCAGGGCAGTGGATTAAACTGCCTTACATTCCAGCTCCTGTGTTGACCAAAGTTATTTTTGAATTGAGAAAGCCTGTTGACCTGACAGAAGACAGGTGCCAGGGGACAGTTGTGGCCCCACAAGGTCACAGGGCCTCTGGGGGCATCTGAGGGAACCATCTGTGAATCTACCTGCTGCAACACAAGCAGCTGCTGATCCTGCAGACATGCAACGCTGAGACCTGCAGGCAGAGCCGGCAGCAGCCTCCAGTCGCATCTGTGTCACCGGGTTCCATCTAAAATCTGATCCCAACTCTGAACACTGAACTTCATGTCAACTTGTAGAACTGAAATGAAATGGTGGTTTGAATAAAGCAATCATATGTGATTATAGATTTAATGCAGTAATACTTCAGGAGGAGTCCACCAGCATTACCATGGAGAACCTGAGAACAGCCGGTTTATAGGCTGCTTGCTATTGTTCTTTAAGAAGCACACACTCTGTTTTGTCGCCCTCCTCTGAATCCAAAGCTTCTCCCTCAGAGATGGCTCATCCAGAGAAAAGCAGAAGTGTCAACCATCTTTCTTTTCTAGCAGGAAAGTAATAACTAAATATAACAAAAAAAACAGAACACAAGAACAAAATCATTAGTTACGAAAAGAAACAAGGGATCAACATCTGAGTTGTTGCTGCACTTCCACACAGCACATGAGGGTTCAGTGCATGTGTGTGAGAGCTGTTACATGGTGGGGGCTGGTCTCATTGGAGTAGCGTGACCAGCTGATGGAGGCTGGATGGAGGGGGAGGAGGTGTGTGCTCACTCATCCAATGAGCTGCAGTCACCCCCCCCCTCCCCCCCCTCCCCCCGCAGGCCTTCAGACACGCAGGGGGTTTAATGTATCACAAGAGATCAGCAGCAGATGATCCACTGAACACACTGCTGCTGTCAACATACACACATAGTACATCGAAGCCCATCAACTACCATCAGACCAAAACTCCACATAGCATCACACTGTCAGAAAATAGAACCGTTCTGTTCACAGTGAAGCCTCTTATATGATTTGTAACAGTAAAATCAGAAGCAACACCATCAGCATGTTGTAGTTTAAAATGTGATCTGTGTTAGTTTGGGTCCGGTCTGGTCTGTCCCTCTTTATCTTCCAACACACAAAGAAGCCTGAGCTAACTACCACTGAGCAGAACTCAGCCTCATCTACTTCCTGCATCAGAAACCACAGACAGACCCATCAGTAGCACGTGTCCTCACGCAGCTGACAGCTTGGTCATCCACATACGCTTGATCTGTGTTTAATCAGAATGAAGTGTCTTGCTGTTGGAGGTGTGACAAAGAGCGATGAGGAAAAGCCCTGTCCAGATATTCAGTCTGTACAACACTGGTAACTGATTGTTCACCTTGTTTTGTCCAGTCAGATGAGTGGCTCCCCCCCGCATCCATCCTTCAGACAGAAACCTGGTTTAATCTGTGTGTCAGCCACTGAGTCTTCTTCTTCTACTGTCGGCTTCACATTGACGTGGCTCTGTGGATCGATGCTGGACTGTTTCTGGTCTGTGTTTCCATCCCACCACAGGCCGACGTGCAGAAGACACACAGCACAAGCCGGCTCAGCAAATACTGCGTGGTGACAGAGGACAAACCTGGTCTCCTTGGTTACTGTAGTAGAACCCTGTGAGTGAGGACATGGAAGCCGTGGTCAAAGCAGGAGGTGTTCAGGACCGACTACAAGTCTGGATGTGTTCACTGAAGTTGTCGTGTCCTTCAGCTCCTGTCAGGACTGTCAGCACCATTCATGATGGTGCACAGCAGTCCACCATTCATGAGGGAGTTAGAACAATGACAAACCTGGTTCGCAGCCAAAGAAGAGCCGCTCAGGCAGAGAGAGAAGCTAAGCGACTGTCCTCTGAGAAACTCTAACTCAGAGTTAGGAGGCGGCTCAGACAGACTACAAATCACAGACCCCCACCTCCCGACCTACGCTGCCAACAAACTGAATGAGTTCTACTGTCACTATGAAAGACCATGGGACAGTCCTGACACCGTCCCCTGTGAGTCCATCTACCAGCTCCCTCACCTCAGCACCTGGACTCCTCAGGAACCTCTGCCAGGATCATGTCTGTGGACTTTGACACCATCATCCCAACTCTGCTGCAGGACAGGCTGTCCTCGCTGAATGCGCCTGAGTCCAGCCTGCAGATGGACGGCTGACTTCCTGTCTGACAGGAGCAGCACATGAAGCTGAGGAACATGTCTCCAACTCCTTGACTATCAGCGACAGGTTCCTCCAAGTCTGCGAACCTTCCCCTCTGTTCTTCTCCATATACACTAACAGCTACACCTCCAGTCACCAGTCTGTCCAGCTCCTGAAGTTAGCGACCGACGCCGGCCTCACTGGTCTAATCTCTGGTGGTAATGAGGTGGAGACTGACCATCTCTCAGCCACTCCCCTCTACTGCAGTTCAGGACAAAACCTCATCCCTCCCTGTGTGTCAAAGGATGCAGAGGAACCAAGCAGGGTGAAGCTGCTTTCAGCTTCTGCTCCCTGAACCTCTGAGGTGTGCACAGACTGTCAGCTTATTTAAATCAGGGCTGAAAACACTATTGTTTACTGCAGCTTTCCTATAGTGTATTGATTTGGTATTGATATGGGTGATTGATTGAATACAGGGGTTACAGTCCCCGAGGTATGACACAGGGTTTTGAGACCCTGGGGTCTGAGAAGACTACGGGAATAAATGACTCTGTGCGCACGTTAAAGACATGAAAGACAGAGGGTTTTAGTCCCTGGGAAAAAAGGGGTTTTACAGTCCCCAGTTTAACATTGATTTGTCTGCTGTCGAATTGATTTGAACTGTTTTTAACTTTTATTTTCTTGCCTGTGTAAAGCACTATGAATTGCCTTGTGTATGAATGGTGCTATACAAATAAACTTGCCTTGCCTTACATGGCCCACCAGCCCCCCGAGTCACAGCACACGTTAATGTAAGGTATTAGATATTTTTCTGGACTACTATCTTGCTTCTTTCAAATATTGCTTATCCTGCAACATTGCTTGGTGAATATTTTGCACATTGCTGCACAAACTGTTACAGTTCAAAAACACAGTGTACATATCGAAGTGTATAGTAGTTTTTCATATTTTATTGTCAGTTTTCTATTTATGCTTCTGATCCTGAATGTGTGGTTCAACATGGAAGTCCATGCTGGGTCTGACCTGAGCGTACTCAATCAGACATTTCAGAGAAAATACACCAGTGCTCTTGTGTCTGAATGGGAGCAAGTTCAGCAGTCCGTCAGCTGCTGGAAAGACTGAAATCACCAAGTAATTTTATTAAATGATATTGGCACAGTCATGCACTTCAGAGGGTGATGGTCTAATGGTTTGTTGAAATGATTGTTGTGCTTTCCTCTAGACCGAATATCAGTTCGGCATACAACTCATCTCACAATATAATTCATTATTGCATGAAATGAACTGAATGTCTCCACGTTTTTCAGTACTGATGACTCATTTCTAGTTTCTCTCTGTGTGTGTTTTCACTCTACAACCTCAGTGTGCAGGTCTGAATACATGAATTTTCTGAACTGAATTCACTGCTGCCCATCTGTCGCTGTGTGTGTGTGTGTGTGTGTGTGTGTGTGTGTGTGTGTGTGTGTGTGTGTGTGTGTGTGTGTGTGGGTAATACTGCGATGTGTGGGCGTTCAGGCTGGTCTGCAGCTCTGGTGGCATTTCCACTAGCTCAACAGCAGTGTGGGAGGTGGAGAATCAGACACATTCACACATTCACACACAGCTACACTGTCTGTCTGACATTCACAGGAAACCACACTCACTGGTGATACTGGTATTCTACACAATAATGTTAACCTGAACCCTTTCACTCCCTTCTCCTGCCTGGACTATGTTTTCTTATCATCATCATGAGGAATCATAATTAATTCACGTATCTGGGAAGTCATAAAAGGTTGACGCTAAAGACGTCAGTAACGTGCAGACAATGTCCATCATTTGTTTTCCTACTAGCAACTAAGGCCTGATTAAACAGCTGTGCTTAGTTACTCTTTCACTGACTTGAGGCGGGAGACACAACATGTTGACTTTCTTAATACTGAACCTTCTTTCCTGACACTTTACTAAAGAATTTGACACCAACACCAGGTGGGACTCAGGGCACAAACCCTGTCCTCTGCTGTCACAGGCTGTGACTGTTATCAGCTGTATGAGATGTCTCGTTGGTAGTGATGAACTCTGCAGCAGTCAGCAGGTTTCAGATGTTATCCTCTGGTTCTGATTGAGTTTTGCTGCTAAACAATATCATTATATAACTGCAACTCTGCCCCTCCTATTAGTCCAAGTGCAATGAACAAAATTGTAGTTAGCAGGTGACATCTCAGTCAGATGCAATATTACCAGCCACTCAGGCCAAGCTTCTGTTAGAAGGATATTTCTTACCTGCTTCTTACTGGAATTTGGTCTACTGTTAGTGTGGGACTCACAGTATGCCACAGGGTGAATGCTTCAGTGTTCATACATAAAAGCCAAGATCCTCCATGAATAGGATGGAGGCAATCATCTTTAAAGAGATTCATTCTGTTGTAAAAGGTGGTGAAATTGTCCACATTGGGGATGTTTCTGCTGGAGCTGTAGTCCTAAAGCCAGATGTGTAGTTGCCTCAGTTGGCTAAAATCTAAGTCGCCAAAACAGGGGGAAGGCAGTGGACCTGCAATAATGCATTGTTTGCTCGTATTCATATCACTCTTCATGAGGTAAACAAAAGTCTCTTAAGTTTTTCTGATTGCTGCATCTTAAGTGTTGGTACCTACATGCACCACAACAGTCAAGACAGATGGGTGATGATGTAGCAGCTGTAGGATGGAGGTGTTAATGTTCTTAACAAGGGCACCCCTGGGCAAGAGGTGTGACCCCTGTGGATGTGAGCATGATGAGCCATGGATGACACAACAACAAGCACAGAGGATAAGATAAGATAAGCCTTTATTCAATACAGGATAGTTGGTGTGATTGTCTTCATTTTGGTGGATGTCACAGGGCGCACACAGAGGAACAAGGTGGAGGTCCTGAGCAATGCTTGACTTCTTTGGGTGATGGGCAAACTGCAGAGGCCTGGTCAGAGAGGAGGATGGTTGCAGTGTAATTGATGCCCCAGAGGATGGGGTTAGTCACCCACAGGAGGGAATTCCTGCAAATCCAGGACATCAATTGTGGACTCAAGTGAATCGTCCGTCTTCCATGGAGTAACCTGCTGGGGCAGCAGCGTTTCAGCTGCAGACAGGAAGAGACTGGACAGAGTGATCAGGACCAGCTCTGCCCTGGTCGGCCCCTGGAGAGAGGAGGATGACGGCTGAGCTGAGCTCCATGTTGGAGAATGACTCCGCCCCCTGCAGGACACGCTAACAGCTGGAGAGCTCCTTCAGCTGCTGCTTCACCTGAAGAGTGTGAAGGAGCCAGGTCACAGGTCTTTGCTTCCTGTCAGACTGTTCAACCAGCTCTGCTCCCTGCAGACCATAGACCAACATGTCTGTACATCTGTGCAACACCCAGATTTTATGTCAGTGTATTTATTCTTTATTCTACATTCCATTCACAGTGCAGTATTTCATTAACTCAGTGTGCAATATTTCATGTTTAATATTGAATATTTCTTTATTATTATTATTTGAATATGTTTTTTCTTCATATCTAATTCTGTCCGGTCTCAGCGAATAGACTGATCACATATTTCATATTCTCATGTACATCTGTAAAAAAGCACTGTGCAAATTTGTAATTTTAATAATGCTTTTTCTCACCTGTGGTTGCTAAATTGTTAATACCTTTTTAAACCTCTCTGTTTATACTGTTTATTACTATTTAACTACTGACTATCCCCTTTGCTGCTGTGCAATGTAAATTTCCCCACTATGGGACAAATATAGATTTATTTTATCTGATCTTTACCTCCTACTCTCCAACCATAGCACCAGACTCAGACCATTTAACATTCAGTTGCAGAATGTAAAGTCCCTGTTAGTCAATAAAACCATCCAATGACCAATTACTGGAAAAGTGACAGAAGTCCTGACCTGAGTGGTGAAGAAGAGTGCTGATCAAAATACATCTCAGTAACTCTTGTGTTCCATCAGTCAACCAGACTCTGGATGTTGGATATCTGAGCTCCGTTCAGGCACTAAGTGTTTGAGTCTAGATTATCTTCTCTATTCACTGTGTGCTCTGATGCAAAGCTGATCACAGACAGTTTTCATGCTACGGAGTCTCAAGCTGAGTGTTGAGTGAAATAAAGTGGCTTTTTAATTACTGGAGAGAGGCCATTAGCAGCTCGCCCACTCTCTGCAGTGTTTGGCAGCTTCTCAGTTGAAAGAGGAGCAGCAGGGAGCCCATCAGAAAATTCAATTAACAACCAGCTGAAAGAGATTCAGAGACGCAGAGTGACTTCTGAATGGTTCAAACATGAAATCAGAAGATTCCACTGCTTTATTTAACATTTCTGTGGCAACAGCTGATGGTGGTTTCAGGTGGATGGTGGACGGTGCTTCACTTTTAGGAGCGAGGAGAGTGAAGTGTCTTAATAACAATTACTCCAATGGTTCCTTTTATTTCAAGTTGATTAATTTGGAAACTCGAAGAAAGCTTTTTTGTCAACTGGCTTTCACCCTGGATCACAGAGGCCTCCACAGGGGGGGTGACGGAGAGTCAAAGGGGAGGTGCAGAGGTTGAGACATATATGTGAATAAACCTCCATAAATCAGAGAAAAAGATGCTGCAGAACTCATCTGAGAATCCTCCTGTTTTCTTCAGTATCAAAGTGATCCAGTGAGCATTTTCTGCACATCCATGATACACGGGAATGTGCTGCAAAACCAAAACTAGGGGCTAGAAGAGGCTAAAAGACAGCATGAGTTCATCAATTGCATCCATTGTTAGTATAAAACTACTGAAGATAGCAGCTTGAAGTGAAGATGAGGTAACATGAAGCAGGATACGGAGAAGCACCATACAGAGTTTGTTACATAAAGAGCCCATTTCCAGCAGCGGCAGTACATTGTGTCCTCTGAGCGTTGATTTGAAAGTTGCTCCTGTAATCAGGCCTGAAGCAGAGGCTGCTGGAGGAGAAGTCGTCCCTCAGGTCCTCTCGATATGTTTCTGCAGTTACATAACGTTCAACATCACACAGGCTAATCATAGACTCGGGCTGTCTTTAACATGGAGTTCATCCTGCAGAGAGGAGGCTTCATGTTCTTGATGTTCACACTCAGACTGACTCAGGATCCGGACAGAAACAACGGAACAGTCTGCTCTTCATACCGTACTTTCTTTTCATTTTACTTAGATGTGTCTTCCTCACTGAGTACAGTAAAGAAAACAACATATAGCATGGCTCTATCATGGCTCCACTATCATACATTCAATAATGAAACGTTTTTATTCATTTTCTTTTATACTTTAAGGTTGCAGAAAGTCTCTTTACAAATACATGTTGTGTTGAATGTTTGTAGGATTCTGATATTTTGTTATATATCAAAGAGGTAAAATTTTTACATGGTGAACTAGCACTTGGAGAGCGCAGACCTCCGCCAAGCAGCACAGTTCCAAAATCCTTTAAAAAATGCCTGGATCCAGACGGTGATCCGGACCACCTTGTTCCTTGTCCCAGAAAGGACATTTCCTGAAAATCTCATCAAAATCTGTCCATAACTTTTTGAGTTATGTTGCAAACAGACAAACAAACAAACAGACCTCTCTGAACAGCAGTTCAATAATATAAGAAATAGCCAGTCATTCTATAACAAGTGGAAATTAACAGTTGTGTCTTTTCAGCAAAGTTATTCTCAAATCTTCAGAATAGAAATAGAAGTTTGGCTTCTGATTGGAACTATTGGATCTAGATGTCAGATCATCAGCTGAAAGTGTTCAGTCTGAACATTGAGGCGACTGCAGAGGCTCGCTGAGCTTCCATCATGAGCTCAGGTCACTTTTCTGGAAAACAACACGTCATCATGTCGACTAAATGGAAGTTTGAATCATTTAATTCATCTTTTGGAGCCAACACCAATTCAAATGTAAATAAAATTTGGTGTCTGACTTAAACTGTTTGTTTCTATCAATGTTGCCATTACATAAGGAGGAAAACATCAATATAACAGGTGACCAAACTTTTACAACAATAGTGTGTGTACTGTACATATACTAAATTTGTATTGTGTATGTGTTACAGAATTGACAGTACCATGAATAGGATCACTTTAGCTGATTTTCTACTTCATGACCACTGTACGGGGTGAATTTTTTAAAAACACTTTTAAAAACATTAAAATCTTTTTTTGCATAATGAAGAGCGACGTCACTTTGATTGACAGCTGTCAGCTGACTGTCGGCTCATCCAGTCACTGAACTTCAGTTGTTTGTGCTGTTTTTTGTTTTTTCCTGTAAATATTGGATAAATAACTCGGCTTGCTGAGCAGTTAATTTTACTAACAGACTGACAGACAGAGTTTCTCTGTGGTGAGACGGCCGAGGTTGAGCTAAGCTAACGATGCTAACAGGAGCGTCTGGTAGCTTCAGTTATTAAACCTGCTGAAGTCGAAACATAATGACAAGTGTGAGGTTGGAAAATAAAGATCCTCCACGTTTGTTAACTAATGTTATGTGATATTAAACTAAACTGTGTGTACATGCAATAAAGTTTTTATAACTTCAAAATATTTACGTCTCATTTCTAAATGTTTCCAGAAATAACATTAACCCAGATGTTGTTATAGGTTCAGCTGAAGTGGGTTATTGAAGCTAAACAGTAATATACAAATTGACTATCCACGAACTCAAACATTAATATTTATATTTATTTTATTGCTAAAACAGAAATTTTAAGTTTATTGCACTCCAGAAACTGACTGACTGTGATCAGCTGGAGGCTGAAATGTTCACATATAACGTTACGCCGGGTTATTAAAGTACCTTAACCAGTGCCGAAGCCGGCCGGTACCACCGGGTTAGCTTAGCCGGTGTTATCCAGTACCACCTGGTTAGCCGGCTAGCTCAGTGAACATGTTTTATTAAACAGGCTTCATTCAGCTCCGCCCTCGCTCCGCCTCTTTGTCCATATTTGGATTAACTGCTGACATCACCACTGCGAAGATGGCTGCGCTACGATTAGCAATTAGACATTTTTGCTCTTCAGAAATTACGGGTGACATCATGGAGACTACCTCCATGTTTTATACAGTCTGTGATTGAGGCAAAAGCTACTGATGAGCGTATTGAATTGAGATGAAAGATATGCCGTGTGTATTCATATCTAGAAGACAGAACAGGCATGTTTTATACAGGCACAAAGAAATTCAATCATCCATTATTTGATAAACTTAAAAAGAGTAAGAAGCACACAACTATGGCACAAGCTAATGCTAGCATCAAGCGAGTCAAGCTGAAAAGTCCAGTCACCCACAACATGCTCTGCATGATGTTTCTCTAAAAGCATTTCATAAGGCTAAGCACAAACATCCTGTGTTTTCCTGAGGATTTTTGCTTTATTAAAGCAGTCAGAGGTCACACCATTCACATGAAAGGGAACACAGATAATGCAGAGCATTGAATAAACTATCAACTATCAGAGTCAAGAGCTCTTCTATGGATCAGAGGACATCACAAAAACCGGACTCCACTGTGAGACAACGATGAGCTTAAAGCAGCGCCCTCTGTGTGTGACCTGGTCCAAATAGTAAATACAAGCATTTTAGATTGTTACTCCAAACATGAACAAGGTGGTTTAATGATCTCGTCCACTACCTTTGAGCTGTGCAGCCAATAAGAGGGGAATCTCAGCATAATAACAACAAGGTCCAGATCTCGTCTTCCACACACTGGTATTTCCTCCCTAATGTACATTCACCTGTCAAAGATGACCACTGTGGATAGGGACCGCTCACTGAGGCTCAACCAGGATCGGGAGGTGCATCTTCATCATCTACCAGGCTGAAGAGGAAGACAGCGAGGAGACTGAGGACAGCCAGGAAGATTGTTTTTATTAAGACCTTGCAATGTAAGGAGTAAGTAGCATACTCTGTCTCCTGTAGTCACCTAAGTACCCAGCTTAAACAGTTGTGCACAGCCCTGTATGTTGCAGACATCTTGCATGTGTGTGTGTGTGTGGAGGTGAGATAGGTTTAGCTAGAGGTCCTGTGGGACTGCAGAGCTTCATGTGTGTGGGCTGAAGGTCGTAGTGTGACAGTGATGACATGTTGTGACAGATGCAGTTCATGTTTTAGAGAAGCAGGATAATCTCCACCTCTCTGTCACGTTTAGATTTTTGATTAAAAGTTAATGAGCTGAGCTGCAGAGGATGATGAGCAGCTGAAGTATTTCCAGCCTGCACAAACACAATGGCTGCATGTTCCACTGCAGACTGCCAGCACAAAGAGTGTTCAGGAGGTCAGTCAGATAAGAGCTACTTTAATCCTCCATTACTGAACAACCGCCCACTGATCGCAGTACAGAGATACCTCTGACTGTCGTGCCAATGTTTCATTTCCTACAGTGTTTGTCCAAATCTTTTCCTCTGAACCTCTTCTGAGCGGTAGTACCAATCTGTGTTCTTTAAGTATGTATGAATATGTATATCTTCAAGTATGTATATATTTTTCCCCATTTTTCATGTTTACATTGATGTATTTTATGCACATTTTGACACGTTGCATGAGAACAGATTGATGAAACAGCAAAATTTGAAAAAAACATATATATATATATATATATATATATATATATATATATATATATATA
>JBBMOC010000140.1:423945-487005 GCA_037975185.1 Centropyge bicolor
GTTTGGGGGGGGGGTAGCTCAGGACTGGTCGATCCCTGGCCCCTACAGTCTGTGTTGTAGTGTCTTTGGGCAAGATACTGAACCTTGAATTGCCCTCAATTGCTGTTCCGTTGATATGTGAATGTACGTTGCTTTGGATAAAGTGTCTGCTAAATGAAATTGTAGAGTTGTAGAATTTACTTCATGTTAATATAAAATAATAATACATGAATCATAGACCTGCAGTCAATTTTGCTTATCATTTCTGAATAACTTTATACTAAACAACATAATTATAATACAGCTCTGCTAACTGCCAGGTAATCTTAGTTGACAACACATTTGTGCGCAAAACAGACAGAGATCAGAAACCTGGATCAGGTGTTTACAGACCACAGGATTTTGCTTTCTATTGTAGGACATCCATTAAATCAGCCAAGTTTCTACGACCATCTTAGCCGTCAAATACTAACGTCTATCTTTTTATCTGCATCACATTCGGGATTTTATGAGCTTTCACCTGATGATGTTTTCTTTATTTTATCTCCAGAGAACCTGTTCATACCCCTGCAAAAGCATGAACCTTAATGTTTAAACACAGAGACAAATTGGGCAGTTTTCTCTGCCAGAAAAAAAAATCATGACACAAGAAGTACACATCCAAACCACATATGTTACACTGTTAACATTTTACTTTACAAGTGCCCTCAAAGAGCTTCTGTTAATTCAAGGGAGCTATAAAGTGTTTAGGAGCTCAAATAAGAACGCTGCAGTGTAAAACCTAGTGACATGCCTGCAAAATGACACTCGGGTAAAAGAAATTGCTCGCCCACACAGTGAGTGTGAATCTGGACACAGTTTTTTATTTTTTTTGCTCAGTAAGAAAAAGTTCTTTGAACTAAGGAGAACATCCCTACGCTTAACAGCAGCCCTGAGAACAGTTCATGTGCCCAGGATGTGATCTCACATGTGACCCCATCAGAAATGATTAAAAACAATGGAAAAAACAGGCACATGCCAGTGTCCAATGAGGTGGGTGCTTTTGGTACCTTTTTGTAATTGGTGTATAGGCTTAATATTGACACGTACAGTAATTTCATACTACTATATGACTGGCAGCTCAGAACAAGTATTCTATGTCACGTGAGCTTTTAATATGTGTTTAGTATATAAGATGGCTATTTAGCCTGAGGCTTACAAGGGGGTACATGATTTGTATGGCATGGTGTTGTATGTGGTTGGGGTTTTCCAATTGTACCTTTTGTATATATGTAGCCTGACTGTTTGCAATGAGTGTTGTATGTCACATGTATTGTAAGATACATTTAAAATAGCAACTGTGAGAAGTCTCTACAGACCTCTCTGGTTCCCTAATCCTAGCCTCTAGAGAATATGAATAATAACACCGAAACTTTTCTTTCACTCATGGTTAGTGGTTGGATGAAGCCATTTATTGTTAAACAACTGTGTTTACTCTTTTTAAATCATAAGAAACTACCCAAATGACCCTGATCAATACCATGTATTGCCCCCTTTAACATCAATGGCAGCTTGAAGTCTTTTGTGGTAGTTGTGGATGAGGCTCTTTATTTTCTCAGATGGTAAAGCTTTTTTTTTTTTTGGCAAAAAGCCTCCAGTTCCTGTAGGTTCTTGGGCTGTCTTACATGAGCTGCACGTTTAAGATCTCCCCAGAGTGGCTCAGTGATGTAGAGGTCAGGAGACTGAGATGGCCACTCCAGAACCTTCACGTTATTCTGCTGTAGCCAAGGAGAGGTCGACTTGGTCTTGTGTTTTGGATTGTTGTCATGTTGGACCGTCCAAGTACGTCCCATGCGCAGCTTCCAGGCTGATGAGTGCAAATTTTCCTCCAGTATTTTCTAATAACATGCTGCATTCATCTTTCCATCAAGTCTGACCAAGTTTCCTGTGCATTTGTAGCTCACACATCCCCAAATCACCAGCGATCCACCTCTGTGTTTCACAGTTGGAATGGTGTACCTCTCATCATCGGCCTTGTTGACTCCTTTCCAAATGTAACATTTATGGTTGTGGCCAAAAAGTTCATTTTTGGTCTGATCAGAAGTTTGGAGGCTTGTCTCTGTGCAGTTTGCCAGATTGTAAGCAGGAGGCTTTGTGGCATTTGTGTAGTGTTGGCTTTCTCCTGGTGACTGGACCATGCTGCCCATTTTTCTTCAAGTGCCTCCTTACTGTGCATCTTGAAACAGCCACACCATTTTTTCGAGAGAGTCCTGTAGTTCAGCTGAAGTTATTTGTGGGTTTTTCTTTGCATAATTTTCTTTGCAGTTGTGGCTGAACTTTTTGTTGGTCTAACTGACCGTGGTTTGGTTTCAACAGAATCCCTCATTTCCCACTTCTTCATCAGAGTGAGAACACTGCTGATTGACATCCTCACTTCCTTGGATATCTGTTTATATCCCTTTCCTGTTTTGTACAGTTCAGCTACCTTTTCCCACAGATCCTTTGACAAGTCTTTGGCTTTCCCCCAGAATCCAGAGGCGTCAGTGCAGCACTGGATGAAGGATGCAAGGGTCTGTCAAGAGCCCAGAACCTCACTGAGCTTTTATACACACACACTGATTCGCACACACAGATCACAGGTGAGGATGGTTACCTTTAATAGCCACTCAACCCGTTTGTGTCAACTTGAGTGCATGTTATCAGGCCAAAAGCGCCAGGGTATGTAAACTTTTGATCAGGGTCATTTGGGTAGTTTCTGTTGTCATTATGATTTAAAAAAAAGAGTAAACACAGTTGTTTGACAATACATGGCTTCACCTAACCACTAACCATATGTGGCAGAGAAGTTGTAAAGTTGAAAATGTGTTATCATCCATAGTCTCTGAAAAACGGCCACGAAATCATAAATTCTGCCAGGTTATTTGAACTTATGAACACAACTGTACGTGTATATATGTGTGTGTGTGTATACTCACACAAACTACTGTGCAAACGTTTTAGGCAGGTGTGAAAAAAATGCTGTCAATAACAAAAGAAGAAGAAAATTCTATATCATATCAATATTTGCTGTTACCACCCTTTGCTTTCAAACCAATATCAAGTCTTACAGGTACACTTGCCCTTTGTGGGATTATAGTCAGGCGTATGATCAACCAGTTCTACCAAGCAGGTGCTAATGATCATCAGTTTCACATGTAGGTTGAAACACAGTCATTAACTGAAACAGAAGCAGCTGTGGAGGAGGCTGAACATTGGGTGAGGAACAGGTAAACTCTGCTGCCAAGGTGAAGCTGTGGAAGACAGCTTCATGCCACAGGTCACACACCAGGGCAAGACTGAGCAGAGCAACAAGAACCGAGGTGCTTCTACTGCATCAGCGAGGTCTCTCCCAGACAGAGGTCTCACTGGGGATCGTAGACGCAGCGCTCGGCCAAGCAAACTTAGTGCAGCAGATGAAAAACACATCGAGCTTATTTCCCTTTGGAATCAGAAGATGTCCAGCAGTGCCATCAGCTCAGAACTGGCAGAAACCAGGGGGACACAGGTACACCCATCTACTGTCCTGGGGCCTCATTTATAAAACATTGCTTAGGGTTCACACTAAAAGTTTGCGTACGCCCAAAAGCTAAAAATGGCGTGCACCAAAGAAATATCCTGATTTAGAAAACCGTGCGTCCGCACACCTGCTCGCAATGTTCCCTTTATAAATCACAATCCGCCTGGAAGATTGCGCAGCTGGATCCACCTCACATTCCGCCCTCGACACGCCCACATTTTACCATGAATGGTCAATGCGAAGCACCTCCTGAATGTTTTTGCATGTAAATACACCTGCTGATCCATGGCATTTTACGCTACATCGTGGCAGAGAAAACAAGAAAAAGAAGTTTTACAGAGACAGAGATAGAGGTGTGTGGGTGAGGTGGAGGCCAGAAAAGGTATTTTGTTTGGTGGTCACAGTGACGTCACTAATAAAAAGAAAGAAACTGAGTGGCAGCACGTCGTCACCGCAGTTCATAGTGTGAGTGACACAGACCGATCTGAGGCAGAAGTTTAAAAAAAGTGGTCGGATCTAAAGGTGGAGGCCAGGAGGAGAGTGGCAGGGCACCGTCTCAGCGTGTCTGCTGCCGGTGGGGGTGAGGGCACACCCGAGCCCACACCACCGGACAGTAAAATCACCTCCATACTTGGGACGGCCAGCGTGTGTGGCACAGTGACTACACCGGCAGCTCCGTGTGTCAGGGAGCAGGCGATGAGAAGCCACACTAAGCCCCCCCCTCTCTCTCTCTCTCTCTCTCTCTCTCTCTCTCTCTGTCTCTCTCTGTCTCTCTCTCTCTCTCTCTCTCTCTCAGAGTACGCCGGTAAGCTAATAGCCTAGCTTATGATCGCTAACAGGCTCAAACGAGTATGTAGAATCGCGGCAGTGACCCATGTCCCCCCCGGAATTTATTTTTTAATGTAACTGTTCATTGCCCCCCCCCCCCCCCCCAAAAAAAAAAGTCTATACGTCTGATATGCGATGACATTAAATGTATGAGATGAATCTGGCTTCAGTTCATCACCTCACCATCTGCACTGTCAGTTTCCCGTCTCCAACATGTTCTTACGGCAGCATCAGAGTTGGCGTACCGGTGCGCACATTGTCACGCCAAGTTTATTTTTTGTGCGCACGCAAGCTTTATAAATGAGGCCCCAGAGAAGTCTGGCCAGAAGTGGTCTTCATGGAAGTGTTGCACTTTGAGGTTGCATTTCTGCAAATGGAGATTTGCTCAGGATTAATGGTGTCCTCAATGCTGAGAAGTACAGGCAGATACTTATATGTCATGCAATACCACCAGGGAGGCGTATGATTAGGGCTGAACAATTTATCGTTTTCTGATCGAAATTGCGATTTCAGACAACGCGATCATGTGATCACCATGGCGAAACAGTCCGGTGAAAAGTCTAGTTAAAATGATGCTGGCTCAGTTTAGCAAACAGACCACAATTACAGCATCTGTTGCTGGTGTAACTCTGTATGACAAGAGCAGCCGAAGACACTGGGAGATAACATCTGCCATAACACACTACATTGCCAAGGACATGGTGCCTGTTAATACGGTCACCAAAGATGGATTTAAAAACCTCGTCTGCATGCTGGACAGAAGATATTTGATTCCCTCCCGCACCTACTTCAACAAATATTGGTTTGATTTAGCTTTCTCTTCTGTTTATTCACTGCGTTGTGTTAATTGATGAAAATAAACCATTAACACTTACATTTTTGAAAGCAGTCTTAGTTTACAGTGTTTTTTCATACCTGCCTAAAATTTTTGCACAGTACCAGATAATACAATTAGTAGTAAGCAAGGAGACCAATGATTAATATTTGAAACCAATATATATTTGCAATAAAAATGTTAATCTTAGTGTCAAAATTTCCTCATCAGCTTCTGTTCTTCAGTGAAGACTCGGAACAGACATTACACTTGACTGTATATCACTGCAAACTGCTTTATTTCAGAGCTCTAATGGGAGAGGGACTTCTTTAAATGTTCTAACCCTCTCCTTTGTTGACTCATGTAGGTTGTGACTTTTCAGTTTTGTAACTGAGAAACTGGACATGCTGGTCATCATAGAAATGGATGATGAGACTGATTTTTATTGAAGAGATTCAGTAATATCTACTACCTTCCCTTGGACACACTGGAGCAGCCTGTCTGTCACAGTAACCTTCACTGCTCTGCATTGATATATAAGTAGAACTGGATACAACATTGGGGCTTCATTCATTCCTATGAAAATTGCTCAGTGGTGCATGAAGCCAAAAAACTCACATGGATGAATGCGTACTGCTCATTGTTCTATGGGCCTGAAGGCACTCATAGAGCATGTGCACCAGAGACTTACACTGGAGAAGCAGGTTTTCAAACTTGCAGTTTAGCCCCATGCTAACTTAAATTGAGATCAAATAATTTAACTGTGCGATTCTTCTACACTTTCCAGGCCAAATAGAGATTCTTATTCTGTCCTTTCACATGGAGTTTTGACACTCAAAAAATGTCTCCATCATGTAACAGCCACTTCTTTTGCAATGTGAATCTATGGGAAAAAGGCTTTTGTGCATGGCTTGCATGGCGTGGTGTTGTAATAGACGATTTGCTCACTGTTTCAAAGCGGCTTCAAAGCCCAGCACACTTCCTGGCAGCTGAAAGGTGAATATTAGCAGAGATAGGCTGCTGCATCAAAGCCAAAGTTGCACATTTAAAATGACTGTATCTGCAGTCAGCAGAAACAACAGACAAACAGAGAACTTGTCCCACGTCTGCATGTTATTGTTTGGTGATGGTTGGTCCAAACTGAAATAATGGCAGCTTTAGGATAACTTTCTTTTTTGTGTTTGACAAACATGTGGAATCATCTTTAATGCAATGCTGGAACTGTGTTTATTAAGTACACAAAGACATTACAGCTTCTTATTTTGTTCTACACTGTGATTATAGGTTTCATATTTCATCTTGTTGAATAAAAGTTTCTGCTGTCAAGATTCAAGATTCAAGATTGCTTTATTTGTCATTCACATTTTCCATCTGCAAAGCAGTGTCAAAAAAGGCAAACGAAATTATGTTTCTCCCAGTTTAAGACAACAATTCATAAAAAGAATAAAACAGACAGTGCAAAGAACTCTATATACAGCTAAAACTGAATGAATGATAAAAACCCCCAAAAAAGATCATAAAAACATATCAGTTCAGACGATAGTTCATATCGTCTATCTCCTACGGAGATTAGCATTTAAAAGTCTGATTGCATATGGGAAGAAACTGTTTTTCATCCTCTCCGTCCTGGCAGTGATACTCCCGTATCTTCTGCCGGACGGCAGTAGGGAGATGAGGCTGTGAGAGGGGTGTGTGGTGTCCCCGAGGATGCCAGTGGCTCTCCTCAGACATCGCAGATGATACATGTCTCCCAGGGATGGCAGCGTAGTACCAATGATCTTCTCTGCTGTTCGCACAGTCCTATGCAGCTGTTTCTTCTCCTCTGCTGTGCTGTTCCCGTACCAGGAGGTGAAGCAGTAGGTGAGGAGGCTCTCGATGGTGCCCCTGTAGAACATGGTCAGGGCCGTGGTGGAAAGGTCAGCTTTCTTCAGCTGACGGAGGGGATAGAGATGCTGCTGGGCCTTTTTAGTGATGGCAGTGATGTTGCTGCTTGGGGCCAGGTTGTCCGTCAGCAGTACTCCTAAGAATTTTGTTCTAGTTACTCTTTCCACAGCTGTTCCATCGATACTCATTGGCTGGTGTGGTGGCCTTGTCCTCGTTCTGAAGTCGACAATCATCTCCTTTGTCTTCTCCACATTCAGGGCGAGATTGTGCGCTTTGCACCAGATTGCCAACTGCTTCACCTCCTCTCTGTAGGCAGCTTCCTCGTCGTCAGTTATGAGGCCGACCACAGTGGTATCATCCGCGAACTTTATTATGTGGTTGCCTTTAAATCTGGCCGTGCAGTCGTGTGTGAGGAGAGTAAACAGTAAAGGGCTCAGAACGCAGCCCTGGGGAGATCCTGTATTAACTCCAATAGGTTCTGAGATGTTGTTGCCAACTCTAACTGACTCCTCTGCGTCAGGAAATCCAGGATCCAATTACAGGTGCCAGTATCCACATTCAAATCCTTCACCTTTTCCACCAGCTGCTGTGGTATGATGGTATTGAAGGCAGAACTAAAGTCTATGAATAGGATCCTGGCATAGGTGTTTTTGTTATCCAGATGCGACAGAGTGAAGTGGAGCATGGTGGAAATGGCATCCTCTGTAGACCGGTTAGGTCTGTAGGCAAACTGGTATGGATCCAGGTTGGGACTGAGGCCTGCTTTTATGTGTCCCATGACAAGCCTCTCGAAGCATTTCATGACGACTGGGGTAAGGGCCACAGGGCGATAATCGTTCATGCAGGATGGGCTAGGTTTTTTAAGATAAGATAAGATAATTCTTTATTGATCCCCCATAGGGGAAATTCGGGATGGTGGCGCTCTTCCAACAGGCAGGTACTTTGGCTTGAATGAGGGAGGTGTTGAAAATATCTGTGAAAACATCTTTTAGTTGCTCTGCACAGTCTTTCAGCACCCGGCCTGGTAGGTTGTCTGGTCCAGTGGCCTTTCGAGGGTTGATGTTGGAAAATACCCTCTTGACCTCTGTGGTGGATAGCTGGGGTACCTGGTCTGTGGATGATGATGGAAATCTCTGCGCCTCTCTGTTGTTTGTGGCCTCAAACCGGGTGTAGAAGGCATTTAGGTTGTTTGGGAGAGCTGGGTCGGAAGGTACTGGCTGTGGAGCAGGCTTGTAGCCTGTGACTGTGCGGAACCCTTGCCACAGCTGCCGAATGTCTTTGTTGTCATTGAATTGACTTGCCGGCACCTGTCGCCATCTTCTCTTATTCATGCTGTCACTTTGACAGTTTTCCTGTTTCTGTTCACTTTACCTCTGTTTCTTCTCATGTCATGGTTGTAATGATCAGGTCGTTCTCTCTCACATTCACTGCTGGAATAATATATTCTTCAGTAAACTGGTCCCGTTCATAACCAGCCTCATGACACCAGTTCGATTCAGTGTAGACAGGAAACGCAAAGAGAGACCAGCTGAGATAAACCTGCTTCATGTTTCAGGCCCGTGGTTTGTGTTGCATTAGTTGAGCTGCAATTTGTGTTTGCTGGCAGCAGCTCCTATCAGGATGTGCTCAGGCTGAGCTGTGCTCTAGTACACACAGTCTTCGCATGCATGTGTTTGCATGCAGAATCAGCTTTGTTCAAAATGTGTCTGCTCCTCCTTAGGTGTATGAGTGTGTGTTGTTGTTAACTTGTCCTCCTGTCTCCTTCTCAGGTGCGATCCTGGGCCGCTCAGACACTCAGAACTGTGTCCACTACAACTACAACCCGTCAACCTCGTCATCTTCGTCATTGTTGGAGAGTCGGGGGAACCTCAGTGGGGTGGTCACCTGCTCAGGAGAGAAAGATAAGAGACTTCATTGCTTCGCCACCTGGAAAAATGTGTCCGGAGTGGTCCAGGTGGTTAAACAGGGCTGCTGGCTGGACGATGTCAACTGTTACGACAGGTAATTGATTGCTGTCAAGCGGCAGGAGAGTCATTTATCTCAGACCTTCAAACCAGAACACCTTCAGTCACAGACTGCCTCAGGCTGATGGTCTCGGTTGCCTTTAAACTGGAACACATTCTTCTCAGAGTCATAACTCTAATCTGAATCTAATCTAATCTGATTTATTTGTATAGTACTACAGTTTCAAAATAACAAAAAAGGAACACAGCCTGAGGCAAAAGTTAGGGTCCCTGCATGGTCAGTATTAAGTACCGTCCCTATTGGCAAGTATCACAGCTGTCAAGAGCCTCTCAGTTCTTGCTAAGGCTTTTTCCGCCCATACTTCCTGCTAAAGACTTCCAGTTTTGTGAGATTCCTTGGCCATCTTGCATAAGCTGCTCTTCTGATGTCAGAGATTTTTGATGTTGAGGTCAGGGAGGGTCAGGGTCATGGCATAACTTTCAGCTTGTGTCTCTAGATGTGATCCATTGTAGATTTTGAGGTGTGTTTAGGATCACTGTCCTGTTGCAGAAGCTGTTTCATTTTCATCTTCAGCTTTTTTAAAACACTGTGATGTTTGTCTCCTGAATTTGCTGGTATTTAATGAAATCCATTCCTCCTCTAACATGTTCCCCACGCCACCGGCTGCAACATAAGCTGAAAGTTTGTTGGAAATGTTATGTTCATGAAATTCTGCTCCCTTTTCGCTGCACAGTAGAGATTTGGTTTGAGATTTGGTTTTCTAACAATCATATGATCAGTTCTCTCTCAGAGCTTTCTTGGTCTTCCAGACCTCAACTTTAACTCCACTGTTCCTGTTAAGTGCTATTCTTAATTACATCACAAACATACAGTACAGAAAACTCTTTGCTGTTTTCTTACCGTCTTCTCCTGCTTTGTGACATCAGTTGTTTTCAATTTTCGAGTGCAGGACAGCTGCTTAGAGGAGCCCATGTTTCCTTTAAGCCATGGGCTCCTTTAATTTAATTCCTTCAAATTGTATCACTTGTTCTTTCCTGACGATGACTGTGAACGGGTCATAGCCTTCACAAGCTAGCTTAGGTCTGAGCCTTTGGTTAAAGTCATCTAAGGGTTAAGATCTCCTGCATTACCCAAACTTTTGTGTGGTGCTCCTTTATGTGTTTTTTCACTCTGAAATTGTACAAAACAAAAATAAGACACTAATCTTGAAATGTTTAAAAGTGTTTTATCTTTAATGTCATGCCTCTTGGAGATGAGCTCATCTTGTACACACTTATTTAGTCACAATAACAGAAATTTTGACCAAGCGTATCCAAACTTTTGCACTGTATATTCAAATACTGTCGCTCTATGCTTGTTGTGATCCAAAGGTGATTAAAATACAACCTTTGGTCTTTTGACATAAATCAGTTGATTATTTGTCGTCATTTGTTATTGTCAGTTCATAATGTAGACGATGATCCACAAGCTTCTGATCCACTTTCAGACAGACATGTTTCAGTTTGGAGCCGCAGTACAAGACTTTGGAAGATCAATGTAGTCCAAGAATCTGACAGTAGCTGCTGTTAGCTCTGACTGCCTGTTCCATGCTGAAATGAGCGCTGGTCACTCAGTCTCCCCCATGTCCCCTCCCCCTCCTCCTCACACGCTGTAGCACCAGCACATCTCCTGCCATGGCTGCTTCCTGTTATTTAAACAAGCTGGTAGGGAGGGGGTGTGGGAGTCAGGTTGTAGTGACCATTTTCAGAGCAGAGGTCATGTTTTACAGTTAAAACAGCTGAGACTCCAGCAGTCAGTAGAAATAGTGAAGCCTCCTGGACAAGTAGAGGAACATCAACACTGAAACAGGAAGTCTGATCTGACGTTCAGTGGTGATGAAGTTCATTAATAGATTTTTGTTCTCTAAGAAACATCTTCTTCTTCTGACAGGAGTGAATGTGTGGAGAAGAAAGATGCTCCTGAAGTCTTCTTCTGCTGCTGTGAAGGAAGTTTGTGTAATGCCAAGTTCTTCTACAGTCCTGACAGCAGCCAGCCGCAGATACCAAGTAAGATACACATGCACAGGTTCACCTGTTTACTTGTGTAACTGCTAACCTGTTCATCTGTTCACCTGCTTATCTGTTTATCTGTTGATCTATTTACTTGTTCACCTGTGTAATACTTTAACAGTTTTGTACTTTTGCAATTTTACAGCTTTATTCCCATAAATGTTAACTTTTTGTCAAAACATGAAACTTACTCTTATGAAGTTACAAATGTTATTGTAATATATGACTTTTGTCTCAAATGTTTAATTCTCATAATATTACCTTTTATAATAGTTATGTTCTTGTCAGAATTAATGCTGACTTTTTTTCTGAATGTTGCACATTTATTGTCATATTATTATGATTATATTTCTGATAAAACAACTTTTGTCTCAAAATCACAACATAACCTCAAAACATTATGACTTTTTATGCATTATTCTGATATCACTTTCTTTTAAAACGATCACTTTGTTCTCTTTATTCTTCACTTTATTCTTACAGTTTTATGACTGTAATTCTAATGACTTTATAATCAGATCCTGTGTCTGGATGAATCATGTTGTAATTAAATCCATGATACAGTTTGGGTTGTTGTAACTCTGTAAATCATAACTCCGTAAACTGACTTGATTGAGTTGTTTGTCTGTGTGTTGCCATAGCAACAAACAAACCTGTGACTTCGAAGCCTCCATTACTGACCACTTTGATGTACTCACTGGTTCCCATCATGGCCGTCACTGCCATCATCCTCTTCTCTTTCTGGATGTACCGACACCACAAACTGGCCTACCCACCAGTCCTGGTGCCCACACAGGTAAACTATTTTCCTATATTGTAATATATATTGATATTTCCAATATGTTTCCTATTAATTATTTCAGCCCTATCACCACATTCATGCGATGAAAAGTAAAGATGAATGACTTAGTATATGCTTTATAACCTGTAAAGTTCATTTCTGTAATAACCTCTCTGATCTACCTCAGAAAATTGTGGAGCTGCAGATCATCCAGAAAGCTGCAGCTAAACCTTAACCAGTATCACACAATCAAAAATACTTTGCATGAGGTTATTAAAACATTTTCCTGTCCGTAGCAAATCAAGCAATTCTGTGTTCTCTTGTCTGACTCTATAAACCGTTTCTGCCTCTCAGCACGCCTTTCATATAATGATCGAGGTAAGAAGATCAAACTATTTCACTGGAGAATGCTTCACTACAGGTTTTTTTTTCTTCCATTTTTGGGTTTAAGTTTGCATCTTGACCCTCCTCCAGTCTGACGTTTGTAGTAGAAACACACTTGTCTATTTGTTTTTTTTTTGTATTTATACTTTGTGTTGGTTGTTGTTTTTGTGCACTGATGAACAGACGCTGTCTCCATGTATTGATCAGTAGTAGTATTATGTGCATGCTTGGCATGAATCTGTCAGAAAGTAGGTTACATGCAGTCAGAAAAGGTGGATTTATACATCTGTGTTCAGGGTTCACATTGTAAATTGACCCTGATTATCATATGATGGTGTATTACAATTATTGTGCACAATTGTCTGATTCCATACTCGAGGGATTTTAAAGCTAAGTACATGAGACAAACATAAATACAATTATTCATATTTTTTCCACATTTTATGGTATCCCACTGATAGATAAATGTAAATCTCTTAAAATTTGTGCTACATGTGGATGGAAAGCTGACTAAGGTTAGAAATGCAGCAACAAGTAGAACGTGAATTAGCTGGTTGAGGTCAATAAATTGTCCGAACCTGAACAAGGTTGTGCTGTCAGGAAACAAACACGAAAGAGCTCAGCTGTGTGGACCTCACTGCTGTTGGACAGCTTCTTTAGTTTCAGCTCGTATCATTTCTTTCTTTGTCAAGTCAGATGATGACTGAGGTGTCAGTAACCAGTCTGATTCACAGCACAGAGTCTCCTCTACAGATGCAACAGTGTGTTTGACAGCTCTGATCAGAGTTCATTTACAGACAGTCTTCTGTTTCATTTCAGGCTATTTAAACCTGGTTTACAAGCAAACAGCTGATCTGTCCTGTAATATTCTCCACAATATTCTTTAATCACAAACATGTCTCATAGACTCTTGATGGACAAAGAGTAATAATACACCTTTGCTGAGTATTGTGAAGTTTTGTGGAATTCTGTTGGTTCCGTCCGTTTTTCTGACATGGTTCACTTAAAATACTTGGATGCAAACATGGTTTTGTGTTTCCCATTTACAGCTTAACTTTTGAAAATCTAGTGTCCACCTTTATTCATTAACTGTCTTGAACCAGTTTTTCTTGACCTCAGGTCAGCCCACACAACAGTTTTACAACAGCTCTTTAAAATACAGGTGTGCAGCAGAGCGGGAGCTCCAACACGGTCTCAGAAACTAGACGTATTGACTCATTTAATTAATAAACACATCATTTCAATGAGCTGCCGTAGACATCAATAACATGGTTGTACAACAGCACCAATGTGACATAAAATGATAGAAAAAGACAATTAAATTATAAATTGCAGTTTTTGTGTGATACTTAATCATCAACTGAGACTTTGTGACTGTGGCAGCTGTCATCAATGGTATTCAATGTGGAGACAAGAGCTGTGATTGGCTGCTTGTGTTTTCGCCAACATGTCTGTGATGGGAGTTTGTTGAGAGTGAGGACAACATGAAGGACGTTATCATTTGTTTTCTCTGTTTCACCAACAAACATCTAAGAAAGTGATACTGCATGATACTGTCAGACCGCAGAGCTTCTGGTCGCTGTGATCGTCACTGTTTGAATGAATCTATCTGTGTTAAATGTTTCTGTCAGTAAAAACAGACATAAGTTACTTCATATATCTTTAGTTCTGTAGACCTCTGTGTGCAGCTCTCAAGTCAGAAACAATGTAAACAGTTACTGAGTTTAAAGCACCACCTGATCCCGTACAACACATGTTAATCCCCTTGTGTCCACTGTACATCCAGCTGAACTCCGTCTAAGTTAAGACAGGCCATGTCCCCTCAGAGACACCTGCTTACCTTGATCATTTTCTTATGGAGTCACTGAGAGACGTTCTCTGTTTGCTTTCCTTTCATTAGATTGGATATTCCATCTGAACCAACCATCCTGTTTTTAAATATCTTATCAAAAAGCGACCTGGATAGCTAAACCTCTGCCACATCAAAAGTCACACTCAAATGTGAACATATGTTTTTAATATTCAGGACTGGATCAGTCAGAGCTGCAAGAGGAGACTGACCGCAGTTTCTCAGGTTGTTTCCATGTTGTTTCCTACAGGACCCCGGCCCTCTGCCCCCCTCCCCAATCCTGGGCCAGAAGCCACTGCAATTACTGGAGATCAAAGCCAGGGGGCGCTTTGGCTGTGTGTGGAAGGCTCAGCTGCTCGGGGAATATGTTGCAGTCAAAATCTTCCCCATCCAGGTGTGTATGGTCTGAGCTTCCTCAAACACAATATCATCCATCACACGTTCACGGTTACCTGTTACACAATGATGCAGAGACAGAAAACAAACTAAAAATTAAACACACATGAAGCTGAACTATATCTGTTCACATATTATCGTGGTTGATAGCTGAATTGAAAATACACAGATGGACCATCTGTGTCCTTTATTGGAGAATTCAGCTGCTGTTTGTTTGGAGCAATAAAGTTTATAGTCTCATTTAATTAGTGTCTCAGTGATCTCAAGAGAACCACACAGCCATTCTACCAACACTGGGTGTGTGTGTGTGTGTGTGTGTTCATCCTCAAAATTCAGGGCTTTATACTCCCTGAGGCTGACCTGGGCCTCAGCCAATGAGCAACCAGTAAACTTCTGACCTCAGTTGACCTCACACACACACACGCCCATGTATGAAAGTGTAAGTTTGAAGTTTAATCCCTGTTGGCTATTTATATGTAAATTCTACAGTTTCATTTAGCAGACGCTCATATCCATCATATATGAGAAAGTTACATTCACATACCGATGGAACAGCAATTGGGGGCAGTTTGGGCTTCAGTATCTTGGCCGAGGTTACTTCCACACACAGACTGCAGGGGCCAGGGATCGAACTGCCAACCTTCCGATTGGTGGATGAATGCTCTCGTCCTGAGCTCCAGCCGTCCCGGCAATAGAAAATGGACCATTGTTGAAACATCAAGTCATGGTTAAATATTTTGTACATTTGTCCTTGATTGGCAGCATTTACACCTCTCCGCAGCATGTACACACACTTTTTATATATTTTGTGCGTCACACTGACATGACCTTTGACTTGTGTTTATTTGTGTATAATTAGGACAAGCAGTCATGGCAGAATGAGTATGAGATCTTCAACCTGACCGGGATGAGACACGAAAACCTGCTACAGTTCATTGGAGCTGAGAAGAGAGGAAGCAACATGGACATGGAGCTGTGGCTTATCACTGCCTACCACGAGAAGGTGCTGACCCCTGCTGGACATGTGACCAACTGCAAGACATAGAACATATTAATCTTAATCTATTAAGATAAGATACCATAAACCTTTATTTGTCCCACAGTAGAGAAATTCACATATCACAGCAGCAAAAGAGATAGAGCAGCTAGACCTATAGGATTAACTATGGAATATCAAATAGTAAATACAGATATATATATTTCTATAAGTCCTACAAGAAGGTAGGTTCAGAAGCTTTTTGATGAAGACACTCGAATGATCTTGATTTGTTATACTTCTTCATGTTTACGTTCCTAAAATTTTGATTTGTAGTAAAAAGTATTAAAATAATAACTAAAATAATAAAATACCAAAATATAATGAATATAAATAATACGTAAATAACCTTAATAATAGAATTTTAAACACACTTGTGTGTGTGTGTATATTTATCTTTAAAGCCCCCAAAAGAGAAATAGGAGAATAAATTATGGTTAGGTTGAATTTTAATTTAGATAAGATGACAACAGTTATACACTCTTAATTATTCAATTAAAAAATGACAACAATCATAATAAAGTAACAACAGTACTTTGAAAATAAAAGTTTGGAAATACTGTAACACTCATTTTTCAACACAGAAGTCAGAAAATGTGAAATCATATATCAGATTAATACAAAATGACTACAGCTTTTATTTTATCTGTCATGATACTGATTTAATGAGGATCGGACCTTTCGGAGGATCAGTTTCTCCGAGATTCATTTAGTGTCACATGTGACAGTGTTAAAAACAAATGACATGACCTGACACGAAGTCATGTGACATGAAGTCGTGTGTTCTCTCCTCAGGGTTCTCTGACAGACTACCTGAAGGCAAACGTGCTCTCCTGGTCTGAACTGTGTATCATTGCTCAGTCAATGTCTCGAGGTCTCGCCTACCTGCACGAAGACATACCTGGGCACAAGGACGGACACAAGCCTGCCATTGCACACAGGTACGTACATGACACACACAGGTTCATCAACATACACAGGTATATGAATAAATGTCCTGTCAGATCCAATGTGTCGCTCTCTGTGTTTTTTCAGGGACTTCAAGAGTAAGAACGTTCTGCTCAAATCAAACCTGACTGCTTGTGTCGCTGACTTTGGCCTCGCTCTCCGGTTTGAGGCGGGGAAATCTCCTGGAGACACACATGGACAGGTGAGTCCACCTGAGAGAGGGCACCTGAACAATGTTTCAGGTTGATCATTGTTGCAGTGATGATGGAGGATGCCTGTGTCTCCATGTCTTCTCTCATTGTTGTCAGCTCTGATGCATCCTAAAATCCCTGACCAAGGAGTTGTCTTACTCGGACCTAAAATTGTTGTGAGAAGATTCATCTGTAGTCTTTGTAACATATGTGCTCCTATATGTCCTGTATTCAGGTTCAAACATTATCAACACGAAGGAGGTTCAAAGGTTTTCACCTTTAATTCAGCCTGTTCCGTCTTCTTTCACTTTGTTTGTTTACTCAAGTTTGTCAGTGAAGTCAGCATCAGTGAGCAGCAATGTAGAAATACTGATGCAGATATTTTCACTCTTTCCTCTGATCTTTTCCTTTTAATGTCAAATACTAGATTATGTTACAGCTTTAACCTCTAAGAAGTACTCAGACATGTTGAAGAGAAATAATAAGTTAAATACAGATATTGTGATATAATATTTCAACTTCAATTTTTAGGGCTGGAATGACAATGTGACTTTTGGACTCATAGACAGCTTCACCAGCGTCAGAGTCTCAAACCAGGTGTCATTGTTTTCCTGTTTATGTGTCAGGTGGGGACCAGGAGGTACATGGCCCCCGAGGTCTTGGAGGGGGCCATTAATTTCCAGAGAGACGCCTTCCTAAGGATAGACATGTACGCTCTGGGTCTGGTGTTGTGGGAGCTCGCCTCACGCTGTAAAGCTGCTGATGGTAAGAAACTCTTAGAGGGAAGGAGAGGATGGTAGAAACCATAATAATCAGTCTGAATCCAAATCCATGGGCTGTATACTATTCTGCATTGCTAGCTGGCTAACCCTGTGGTTCCGGCACATTTCAACACTGGTTACATTGTACCTTTCCACCTTGGTGGAGCCGCTTTAAAAACTGTGGCTATCAGACGCTTCCATTAGCATCGTTACATTAGATCAACCTCCGTGTTCGTTCCCAGGAGAAACCCGCCCTGGGCACCCGATACAAACACAGTTGACACAGCACAGATGTCCCACACCAAGATGCCACACAGCGGGGCATCTGTCTTCAGAGCTCACCAAGGCTAATTAGCTGGCTAAGTAGTTCGTCAACGAAAAAAGAGATCAAACTCAGTCACTACAATTAGCTGAGGTGACACCTAGCAGACAGCCAGCGGCCCGCTGTCACTCAAAGTGTCCACGACCTTAAATATTCATAACTTTAAGCCTTGATCATTTAAATGAGCAAGTTATTGAAATTCAACCCTGGACACTTGTCCTGAACATGAACAAAGTATGTGATTTCTGATGTGAGATTTTTTTTCCCTCTCAGCTGCTCATTATTATGGTTTCAGCAATATGACATGAATGCAGCGTCGGCCTGGTTCCACTGAAACAGTCTCATTCAAACAGCAGACTGTGTTTCTTCATGAAACAGGAAATAAAGTTACAGGAAACTTGATTTGGAATAAAATCCTTTGGTAGGAAACCATCAGCTTCTGTACAACACATTTGAAGAAGAGAACAGAAACTTTTAAGGTTACTCTGGTTTCTTCCTCAAATGGAAAGGTAAATCTCAATGAGCCTTGTGTCTCTTGGTGTCATGCTGCTGCAGGCCAACCTGGTGCCTTGATTAAATCTGTTTCCTACTGATACTCATCTAGGATTCACAACATTTTATCAAACCTCAATCCAGGATACAACTCACTTGCATGAATGCTGGTCTTGTGTTTTTGTCATGGACTCCCATGGTCCCCCTTTTCTTTGATCCAGGCCCAGTGGACGAGTACATGCTTCCGTTTGAGGAGGAGGTGGGTCAACATCCATCTCTGGAGGACATGCAGGAGGTGGTGGTCCACAAGAAGCTGAGACCGACGCTCAGAGAGTGCTGGCAGAAACACGCTGTGAGTGAGACTACGTTACCCACAATATACAAAACACATCCAACCCATATTACACACCGCTTATCCTATATCTTACTTATAATCTGATGAGTACAACCTACAGAAATGGAGTCATTACTTTCATAGGAGCTCTGTGGTCTCTGTTTGTGTGTTACAACAATGTGTGCATTTTAGTCCCTTCATGCTACACAGAAAACATTGTCTTTGTGTTGGAGGCTGAGCTGAGGAGGACAGCACCTGCTCTGTAGTCTGGACGTCTAGCAGCAGGTGAACAGACTGAGGCCGCTGGGTTTTGTCTTTTACTGTCATTTAGACTCTGAGACGCCTCTGATGCTCAGTAGCTGGTACCAGTGATGTGTTGGGAGGTTTGAATCAGCCACTGCAGAGTCCTCCCGTCCTGGACTGTGAACAAACTTTGATACCAGTTCCAGTCAGGATATTTTCTGTTGTTCTTGTGTAAAATTTAACAAGGACTTGGCACAGACAGTCTGTCTTCTTAAGTTTTTTTTTGTAAGAAATCCAGTCGTTTCTGAGCTTCTTTACCAGGTGGAGACATGTCAAGTCCATAAGATAAGTTAAACCTTTATTCGTCCCTCAGTGGGGAAATTTGCAATGTGCCTCTGATTCCCAGGAACCTTAAACTGTTCACGTGCTCTACCTCAGCTCCTCTGATGTAAGCAGGAGTGTGTTTTCTTTTTTGGAAAATTAGCAATCAGCTGCTTGATTTTGCCGATGTTACGCAGTGGGTTAACATCGTTTTTCTGTGCGTCAATCTGCAGGACTGTTGATGTCCTCCCGAGATGAATTCACCTGATTGGCAGATGATGTTGGTGTTGTTTATAAACTCGAGTTCTCTCCATGTCTGGGTTGTAGTTGTGGGTGTATAGATTGACTTGCTTTTGGAGCCAGCCTCAAATGGCCATTTGAGGAACTGCACTTGGTGGCACTTGTTGTTTTAGCCCCAAAGATTGCGCTGGTTGCTTGCATGTATTTGATTGGCCAGTGCAGGAACCTTGCTAGCTGGCTAGATGATGTCAGATTTAGTTTGACATGATTGTAGTTACTTCTCACCAAGTGAGAGATGTCATGTCTGTATGTCCGATTCCTGAAATCCAAGACGCTGAACCACTGTGAATGAATGGCTGTTAAATAATTTGTGTATCTTGTGTGTTTGGTGCTCTGCAGGGTCTGGCCGTGCTCTGTGAGACTATCGAGGAATGCTGGGATCACGAGGCTGAAGCTCGGCTGTCAGCCGGCTGCGTCGAGGAGCGTGTTGTGCAGATGCAGCGGCAGACAAGCATCACGGCCCCCGAGGAGATTGTCACTGTAGTCACCATGGTAACCAATGTGGACTACCCTCCTAAAGAGTCGAGCCTATGACGAGACGAAGGACCGATCAGGAGCAAGGACTCCCTCAGTGAGCATTTTCTGTCTCGGATTCAGGTGGGGTCAATATGGTCAGGTGACCTGCCAGGTGGTCAGGTGACCTGGAGGACAGCATGGCAGAGAGTGTCTCTCTCTGCAGGGTGAGCTACATTGATCTCCACCCTCTGACATCAGTTCCTCTTTTGTATTACAAAATAAAAGACTTCCTGGTTGAACTTTTTCTACAATAATGTGACGATAAAACACTTTGTTTGGTTTCAGTATAAAAAGGGCGACTCTAGTTTTTAGACATGTCTGAATGATGTGATGCCAATAAGAAACAGCTTCTGAATGTCTGTATCACTGCTGTGTCACCTGAGAGTCAGAGTTGAATAATCAGGTTATTGATCCAGACAGAAAGTCTTTATACATCAAACATATGAGGATCTTTCTTTTCTTTCATAAGACGTTTGGTTGTTCAACATCAGAGGAGAAACTGGAGCTTGACAGAGATACATCAAAGATTTAAATATATAATTACAACAAAATCAAACAAATGAAGCAAAATGTAACATATACTTTTCTCTTCAGACGCTGAGATTATTTTGTTTTATATGTTCTGTTGAATTATCAGGTTAAGTACCTGGTTATCTTGGAGCTGTTTTTTTATCATAATGGGCTATAAAGGAAGAAAACTCTAGGAACAAAGACTGATTATTGTCAGTCAGTTTATGAATCTGTGAGTCTTTGATGGAATGTTTTCTGATGTGTTATAAGCTAAATTATTTATAGACTCAAGAAATAATGAGCATATTAAACCATAATGATAATAATCATTAGGTAATAACATAAAAAAAATAACATCTGTTGAGTTTCACTTCATTTCTTTGACTTATTTTTGATTTTAACTTTAATTTGTAGAATTCACTCTAAATTCCGACTCTGGAAAAAAAAAAGACAATCAAAACTCTTTTTTAAAAATAAAATCTCCAAAACCACATTAAGTTCCTTCAGTCACTTGAGATGTCAAAGTACATCAGAGAACGTTCGGTTTCTCCTCTTCAGAAACCAAAAGACCAGAATCAGCTGATGACCTGCTGGTCAGCAGATCAGTAAAACTGATAACAGATAAAGTTGATTCTGTCTCGTCTTCTGTGAGTCGTCCACGTTCGAATGAAGATTAAATGTGTTCAGAAGAAAATCTAAATGTTGGAAAAAGAATATTTGAAGCATGTCTGTATTTGTCTGTGTTGAACTCCAAACGTCTTTATTTGAAGATTTTTTTCTTATATTCACTGTTGGTTTTATTCTCTGGTTTCTTCTGATTCTGTGGAGCCTCAAAACTGACAAAATGTAGTTAAATATTATCAAATGTAACTGGACACATCAATGAATTATTTCATTTGATTTATTTATTGGCACAGATGACAACATGGACTAGTTTATCAACAGTCACCTATATATTGATACATATTTAATCTGAAACTCAAGTTTGTCAATGAAGAAATAAAAGACAAAGATAAAATAACTCTAAAATAAAAGAAATGATTGTTAGAAATGAACTGGAATAAAAAACAAAACATGAGCTGTTGTTTGGGCGAAATTGGAATAATTCACTAATTCCCTTTGTGTCAGAACGAAGAAACATAGGACAAATAAAAGAGGAAAATAATTTTTTGTATTCTATCAAAGGTAAAGAAAGAAAATGAAGCTTTATATTTCTTGTTCTGCCCATTTTAATTGTCGAACACTATATTTTATTGGTCACTCATCTGAGAATCTTTTGTCGGCTTTGTGGTTCCGTATTGATTTCAAATCGTCTCAGGAAAGATTTTGTATTTTGTTTTTAGGCCAAAAACTCTCAGATGTCCACTGCTGTTGATTGTTTTGTTTCTGCTGAACAAACACAACGGCGTCTTCACGTCGCTCATTACCAGCAGGCTTTACTCTACACCACTCAATGCTGGCAAAGCATTGAATTTTAGGACCGCTCCTAACAAACAACACTCTGCTGACACCAGTGTCCGATGCTGAAGCTAAAGTGTTGTTTTGAATTTAATTGAAGGATCGTATGTTCTGAACTCCATGACGACAGGTGATGATGTGACACGGCACAATGACATGACCCTTTAAAGCCGCCTTCATCAGGCCGCCGTGATGTTTGTTCAGTGGTCGTCTCGTGTCAACAGTAAAAGAGACGTCAGAAGAGTCCAGAATCAGAATCCAGACAAAGCACCACAGAGAGACGTTCAGGCATCTCCAGCTCAGTAAGAACTGCTGAAAATCAGAACACTTTCACATTACTGCAGTCTGATTTTTGTAAAAGGTTCATTAAAGCTGTGAAGCAGCTGAACGTCCTGGGACTGGAAACCAGTCTGTTCAGTGTTTTAGTTCAGCTGGAAAGATGACGTGTGATTTTCAGACGGAGGAAGCTCAGCTCTGTCCTCGGTATCTGTGTCTGACAGAAAGCCAAACCATCGACGGTCAGATGGAAACAAAACCTGCACAGTTTGTAAATATGAATGTTGTTGCAGATTGTGATTTTAGCATGAGTTTGTTTTTTATGGACAAAGACTCCTTTATAATGTTAATATGAGAAATAGATTTATGTTGTTTATTTTATATGATGATGTACAAATGAAAAACCTGGGTTTATTAATTTATTTTGAAAACTCAGAACACTAACTTCCTGTGGAGGAAGGAAGGTGTGTGTGTGTGTGTGTGTGTGTGTGTGTGTGTGTGTGTGTGTGTGTGTGTGTGTGTGTGTGTGTGTGTGTGTGTGTTCGATACCTCAGACGTCCCTGCTGGTGCTCACCTCTGTCATCACGACATCATCATGACATCATCCTCCTCTGGCGTCGATCAGGGTGAAGACACAAAGTGAAATATGACCCTTAGCTCCTCCTTCACAATGCTGTTTGATTTTATTTGACAAGACAGAATCACCTGTCTGTAAAATCTACACAAGCTCTTTGCAACAAAAATAACTGGAGGATTTATCTCCTGATTATGAGAAAAGAGTTATAATTATGAAATGTTTTCTAGTAAAATCTACCAAGATGATTTTATGTTCTTTGGTGAGTTTAATGCCCGTGTTTAAAAATCCATCTTTGCTCTGTGTGAATAAATCTTTAAAACATGAATGTTGAAGACAGAATATTTTTCTTTAATATTATCGTTATAATTATTATTATTATTCATGTTTTTTTTTTTTTTTTTTTTTTACAACTTCACGCACTACTGCTGTCTGGAGCTCATAAACTGATGCTGTTAAATTATTTCTTTTCTAAATTTAGTTCTTCAAACGTTGAACAGTTCAGTTTGTGGAGTTGAAGCGAGACATCTATCAGCCTGGTCTTTAAAATATAACTGCAATTTATCACTGATAGAAACAAAATGATTGACGTAAGTGTCCCTTTAAATTATGTCAATGTTCAGGCAGAGTCTGTGAATGTTTCTCAGTTCAAAGTTATTGACCTGTATCTCTTAAACCTACTGGACTCTGCAGCTCTGGTTTCAGTCTCCACTAACTTATTATATAAATACATATATAATAAGTTCATCAAAGCAGCAGATGTAAATTTTAACAGAGACTCAGCTAATTGTTCTTTATGTTTTATATTTAATATGAATAAATTTATCTTTGAATTTATTTCAGTCAACTGATCCCTTAATATTTTCACCCTGCAGTTAAGACCAATGTGGTGTTGCATTCGATGTCTGTTGGCAGTTTATTTTCTGAGTATTAAACAATATGAGGGCTAATTGAAGTTGAATATTGTACAGAAGATATGTTCTTTCCCCTGAAATAAAGTTCAGTGGCTGCTCTGCATCCTGTCGACTCTTCTTCTGCTTCATGTAGACTTTTTTTAATATAGAAATTTTATTTATATAATGCACGTCAGAGAGAGAATAATGAATACAAATGTACAGTTTCTTTCCTTTTTTAAAACATGTTCTATATGAAGTGACAAAACAAGTGTCCGACAACACCACCTAGAGGAATTCCACCCCCAGGAACTCTGTTAGAGGGGACCACCACTCTAACCCCCGCAGGGGTCCTGATGCTACACACCAAACAAGAAGAGAACACACACACACACACCGCTGATTGACACCCAAGTGTTCTACTGTACAGGAAGTGCTACATCGGCCCAACAGCTTGTGAAAGTTGTGGGCTGATCCAAAAACACCTGTTTGGATCATTCCACAGGTAAACAGGTTCACTGGTGACAGGTGATAGGATCATGACTGGGTCTGAAAGGAAACTGTTGTCAACTGAATTAAACATAAATAACTGATATCAGTTATTTATGAAATAACTGAATTCAGTTATTTATGTTTTACACTCAGCGTCTCTGGTTGGTGAAGGAAAATGCACAATAACAGACTATTTCCAGAAGAAGAAGAAGAAGAGCGGTGCCGCGGTGGCTGATGGGATTGCTCCGCCGCTGGTGTGGACATGTCCGCCATGTTTTACTCGGCGCAGGGAGTAGAACAGCCCGGAGAACGGGCCCCGATGTGCCGTTAAACCCGCACACTGAGAAGTCCTCCCGTTAACAGAGCGGTGGACACCGATGAGCTCTGCTGGGGCAGATTCACGTCGGTGCTGGTGCGGGTTTTTTGCGGGATTTCACGGTTCTCTCGGATTGTCGCTGATTTGGCGCAAACAATGAGTAAACTCTCGTTCCGGGCGCGAGCGCTAGACGCCGCCAAACCGCTCCCGGTTTACCGCAACAGAGACCTGCCGGACTTGAGCGACTGCGTGTCTATCAACCGGGCCGTCCCGCAGATGCCGACCGGGATGGAGAAAGAAGAAGAGCTGGTAATGAGCCGTTTTGATTTAAAGTGTGTTGCTGGGGTTTAGCATTAGCTCGGTGCTACGCTGGGATTCAGGACGTACTTACGCACAATTCTGTCCGTACCTTGCGTATGAGGACGCATTACTGTACGTCATGTGCGTACAGCCTGCGCTGTTAGCGTAGCACCAGCAATGAGCTCTGGGCGCTTTTCGAGGCTCTGACGTTTACGTTTTTACGTAGTTCTCAAGGCAACGGCCGACACAGAACGATCAGCTAGCTGCTAGCCGACCGGCTGCTAGCCGCTCCATTAGCTTCAGTGTGTCCGGCTGCTGCAGTAGAGAGAAACATTTCTCCGCTCACTGAAATGAGACACCATACACAGTTACTGGACCAGCTCTTTGCCAAGAACCTGCAGATTGATGAAACGAGTGTTTCAGGTTTCTAAACACAGGAAACCAAACACTGAGGCGTTTTCTGTTTAACAGATGAATGAACTTCAGGCTGAACGGTGACGCCGTGACAGAAATCTGCACATTCCCACATAAAGTTCATTCAAATTAAATGTCGAACTTTTGAAAGTTCAGGATCCATGTATCATCTGTTTATTCAGTTATTCCATTCAGTCTCAGAATTTCAGTTTTTGTGGGCATGTGCGTATCAAACAGGACTGTTTGGAGTGAGGTCGGCCACCGCAGGGGTCCCACTCATAATGTATCAAGTACTGTAGATGAGCAAACTCTCCGTCCTCCAGACCTCATAAGAACAGGAGACCAAACTCAACCAGGGCCTCTGGGGATCTTGTCCCAGAAAACTCTTAATTTCAGCGACTCTGTTCCTTCATTCTCTTGAATTCATGGCGTCATTGCGTAGCTTAAATCCTGACAAGTGTTTTTTGATGTTGGAGATACGTGTGTGCACCTCTGTCGGCTGAAGTCACACAAACAGCCTGAACACTGAACGCCTGTTGAACTGACAGGACTACAGTTTGAATGAAAGAGAGGAATTGAGGCTTCCACTTATTTGACCTGAGGTTTGTCGGGCATCATGAGAGCGTATTGACGTCTGTAGAATGTGAACCAACAATGTAAAATGATGTTATTTTATTAGATTTCAGTAGTGATGCACAATGACAGTCATGGTCTGACATTATATGAACCTGAAATCCTGTTATTGGGAATCATGAGGAAGTTTTCACAGAGATCACAGCCTGCATGGGAATAAATGGCAGTCTAATGGATCTGTGTATTTTTCTCGCTGATGGTCGGAATAACTCACTGCTGCTGTTTCTCTGCCTCATCCATCAGTTTTCTCTCTTCAGTGTTATCAGTTTTAACTTTGTTTTTAACTGTGTGAGAGAATGGAAGAGAATGGTGAGTCTCCAACAGTGGACCGGCCTCTGAGTGTGAAGGCTGCTCTGCTTCTGCTTCATGGCTATGTTTTGCTAACATAATGTTTGTGATTTTTATGTCAGGTAATTTTAAATTACTTGCCCACATACATTTAGCTTCCACAGTTTACCAACATATGCTTTTGTTGTGATGTTAGCTTTACTCTAAAGGGCTTTCTCATCCATTGAGTGAAATCCTGCAGACTAAAGACTTTTGAGACATTTTCACTGGTGTAACTGGGAAACTGGACATGCTGGTGATCATGGATGATCAGATTGTGATGTTTACTGCAGAACAGTCAAATCTAATATCTATTAGATATCTAATATCTATTAGCTATTACTGAAGCAATGTTTACTAGTATTCATATCATTTTAATCATTTTATTTATTATCATAAATAAGCATAAGCATTGGATACATATCTGCCAATTTTAGATCCAAAATAATGCAGTTCAGCATTTTTAAAGATAATATATGTAATATATTATACATATTGCACTTGCCTTACAGAGCATATATGTCCATAAGTGAAGTGAGATATCCCGGGTCTCTTGTTGTGTCCCTGGTCTCTTGTCCATATTCACAGCTGTGCGTGTTTTTCTAAATGAAGAAACAAGTAGCTTGTGTTTCCTCCTCTTGCTGTCACAACACGGCGGCAGACCTTGTACATTGTTGAAGTTTGCTCCATGTCAGATATTTTTTAACTGAACCACCTCCAAATAACGGAGGGAGGTGCCGACCCTGTTTTTCTCGGTCTCCCTGTCTGCTTCCAACCATAGACTGTATAAAACAGGTTCAGACCATAGACTGTATCTTGTCAGTCAACACAGGCCACAGCGCTGACCTTTCTTCACCATGTTTTGCTAGTTATCTCTTTATTGATAGCTTAGCTTAGCCTAGCATAGCCATAGGCTATTTAATTGGCCACCCCCTTTTACCATCAAGGCAGTTATAATGAATATGTTTTCCATTTTTATTTGCAACAAGCTATGTAATGTATGAGAACAAGTATTCAGAACACACCTGGACTTTTGAAGAAAATAAAATGCCTTATGTTTTTAGAATTAGGCTATTGATTTATCACAGTGATGACAGTATTGCAAAATCCATATTGTGGCGCAACAACACTGTGGTGACTATGACACCAGTACTCCATCCTGCCCCAGGCTTTTACTTCTGATGTGTAACCAATCAGATGGTGCTGTTGGCGGGACACTGAGCCAGACTAAAGAGTGGTGACAACAGGCAGAGAGAGGCAACTACATCAGAGACAAAGTAGAGCAGCTTTGCATTCATTTACCCCTCTGCACTTTAAACTGTTCAGAGATCAGATGGATATCCGATCCAGAAACACCACTTAAGTCACTCAGTGTCATTAGGTATGAATTACAGACAGATGAATCCTGAAATATTCCACGTTCTTAGTCTGACAAGGACCACAGACAGTTAAGTTTAGTGCATCTGTCTTGCAGCAAATGAACACATTTGTTTTTCTCCTGTGTTTTAGGAGCACCACCTGCAGAGGGCGATCTCAGCCCAGCAGGTATTCAGAGAGAAGAAGGAGAACATGGTGATCCCTGTGCCTGAAGCAGAGAGTAACACCACCTATTACGACCGTCTGTACAAAGGAGAGGTCAAAGTTCCCAAACAGCTCATCCACATACAGCGTGAGTACTCCTTCACACGTGTGTACATCTGTAATACATCAGCTGCACTGAATCAGGATAGTCCATGTCCAGTCTGAGTCACTAGTTATTACTGAACATTTGACTTGTCAGTGTACAGGTGTGATTTTGGAGATTTAGATCAAACTCTTCTTTTAGACCTCTAGGAGACAAATTATTGAGATAAAATATCTAAATTGTCTCACGCTGGACTTGTTGTTTATCACCATCCACCCCTCCTTTTGGCTTTTCTGTCTTCACTACCAATATAGCAAAGTGTGCAAACACTGTGCTTCCTTTTCTCGTGTTGCTCCCATGTTCACTCATGAGGGTATGTATTTTAAATTGCCATGGTGTGTAGCAGTATGTAATGTTTGTGGTCCTGCAGCACTTGGTTTGGACCTGGAGCAGCCAGACTACGACATGGACTCAGAGGATGAGACACTGCTCAACAGACTGAACAGAAAGATGGAGATCAAACCTCTGCAGTTTGAAACCATGGTGGACCGACTGGAGAAAGCCAGCACACACCAGGTACAAACTGGATCCCGAAGTCTGTCTGCCACATGCAGACCAAACACGGAGCTCTGTCTAAAAAACAAGGGCCAGAACTAATGATTATTTTCATTATTATGATCGTTCTTTCCATTTTCCCCATTGATTCATCTATGAAAGTCTGTAAAATGTCAAAAAAAAAGTCAGTCTCAGTTTCTCATAGTCAAAGGTATATTTTGATGGATTCTTTTGTCTGAGCAACAATCCCAAACCCAAAGAGATTCACTTTACTGAGATAGAACACAGACAAAATCAATAGAAAATATTTTGGATTTCTTTAATTAATTTTGCTTGAAAAATGAGTATCAATTATTAAAAATATTCAAATTATTTTTATCTGGTTGCAAAGGCATGCTTCCATGGTTACATAGATGTCCGAATCTGACTTTATACACATTTTGAATCATCCATTCAATGTGGATGAGTTAGAACAACTTTCACATCAGCGGTTTTACTCTCCATAATGATGATTTATGTACTTTTAACTTGACTTGCAGGATTTGACTGCTATACATTTATTTTACAACAACTACTAACCAATGTAAGCCATACAACCAGAAATCAGTGAAGCTACGGCAGCTTTAAAACCATGAAACTGTATGTCAAGTGCTTAAAGTTTTCTAAATGAAATTGTAGAATTGTGTGACCACTCACACGGATGAACGGCACCGACCACATTTATGTAACAGTCCCTGGTGACTGAGGGTGAACTGACAGCCCAAGCCTGCTGCTATCTTGTCATTCTGTCATTCTGGCTCTGTCCTCAGCTGGTGTCGTTGTCAGAGGCCAAGCTGCTGCTTAACGAGGATGACTACTTGCTGAAGTCGGTGTATGATTACTGGGTGAGGAAGAGGAAGAACTGTCGAGGTCCGTCACTGATTCCTCACATCAAACAGGAGAAAAGAGATGGCTCTACCAACAATGATGCCTATGTGGCCTTCAGACGGAGAACCGAGAAGATGCAGACAAGGAAGGTCAGTCTTCCTTTTATTTAGTGAAGTAAAAGTGGGATATTTTAAAATATTTTTAAAGTATTTTTGTTGGTCTAAACATTGTCAAATTAACACAGTTGGTCCAAAAATGCTGGAATCAGCCGACAAAAATGTAGGTAAAAAAAATCCCAGAACTATATGAAGGATGCGACAAAGTTTACTGCACTGTAATGATATAAATAATATTAAAAATGAAATTTAATGCCATTATTTTACTCTTCATTTTTTAATGTCAAATACAATAATATATTGTGTTTGCGTGTGTTTGCTTGTGACATTCACATAGGACAAAAGACAACAGATGTTCTAATTATACATGCTCAACAATGCTTTAAGATGCTAATGCAGCTTTCATCAGTTAACATAGGATTTTAGATTACTGAATTGCAGCAGTCTTTAATAACAAGAATAATTAATATTTTCATTCCAGTGGTTGTGACTTTACACAACTCAGTCTGCATGTGCTGTTCATCTCCAAAACAACACAGATTGTAAGACTTTATGCATAACTGCCAATCTTTCTCTAATGTATATCTGTCTGTCAGAACCGTAAGAATGACGAGGCGTCATACGAGAAAATGCTGAGACTGAGGCGAGATTTCAGTCGGACTGTAACCATCCTGGAGATGATCAAGAGGAGAGAGAAGTCCAAGAGAGAGCTACTGCATCTTACACTGGAGGTGGTGGAGAGAAGGTGAGGAGGGTCAATAGGTTCATAAACGCTACACAGATTTACCTGAACACATAACAAACAGCAGACTCAGTCATTCTTGATGGTTTTTATTTTGGGGGACACTGAGGGTTTAGGATCGTTAGCCTGTTGTTGAAGTCATCCTCTTTTCATCTTCCAAAATGCATCCTGCTTGTTTAGATGTTCCTTTGAAATCTTCTGATGCTGAATTCTCCGGTGAGGACACAAGGTTTTCTTCTGATGAACACTCCAGAATCTGTTAAATCTTCCAGAAGGTCTTTTGCAGTCAAACGCATGTTTTGATTTGCCTTTTTATTAACCCTACAAATGGTTCTCTCTGAGAGCCTTCAACTTGATCTTGACGGTTCCTCTTATCCGCCATTCTGAAGTACATTAAAAATTGAGGGAATGGTTACCTGAAATCACTTTGCTATCTTCTTATTTCTTCTCCTGCTTTGTGGGCATCAGTTCTTTTAATTTTCAGAGTGGTGGCAGCTCCTTACGATAAGCTAAGATAAACCTTTAGTCGTCACAATCCTACAACGTTTTCTCTGCCACATGAAGGCACCATCTTTCTGCATACATTCTACCATCTCATTTAGCAGACACTGTTGTCCAAAACGACGTACATTCACATACCGATGGAACAGCCATTGGGGACATTTTTGGGGTTCAGCATCTTGCCCAAAGACACTTCAATGCATAGACTGCAGGGGCCAGGAAGCAAACTACCAATCTTCCAATTGGTGGACAACTTACCAGAAGTGTTGTCAGGCGACAGACAACAGGGGGGTCTGTTGTCCTCCAAAGAGGACCCTGTGGTTCTTCTGCTCCCCTCCCTCTGGTCCTCAATCGGCCTGGGTCTGTAGCACAACCTCCTCAGGGTCTGGATGTTGTTCAGGATATTAGTCAGGGAGGGGTCCGTGGTTCCTGAGGTCTGGAGGGTCTTCTCCTCCAGTCTTACAGGATCACTGCCGAGGCAGGTACTGGTCCTGGTCCTGCAGACTGGTTGTGTTAAACAGTCTATCTGCTTCAGCACTGGATCCAGATCTGAGGAGGCTCTATCCAGGATTATCCTGATCACAAAGATGGAGAAGAGGCTTCAGTTTGACTAAGTCTAAACTTCATGTCAACATTGAACTTTATGACTTCTTCTGCATATAAAGTAAAATAATTTGTAAATGTTCCTTTCAACATTCATCATCATCGTTTATTACATCTCGGGAAATTATAAGAAAATAACAGACCAATAAAATAAAGTGTTATTAATCACCCTAACCACCGATAACAAGCCACAGCCTTAACAAGCTAAGTTTGGTTTGAAACTTTGGTAAAAGTTATCTGGGAGCTCAGATCTTTTGGGGTACCCAAACTTTTGTATGATTGTCCTTTCCTTATTTTCACTAACCTTTTTCAAGTGTCACCTTCTCTCTGATGCTTATGTAGTCCATAATGAGCTGGAGGTGGTTGTCCTGGCACCAATATGCTCAGACTCTGCTGACCTCTCTGTATGGGGCAATGTGAAGTCAGTCCAGGGGTCAGGGGTTAATGTGGTCTGACAGCTGTGACCAGCATGATGTGCTGCTGTTGTGAACACTGAATTTTTGATGTTAGAGACGCTAAATGTCAGTCGAGTGTATCGTGTTGATGTTTTCTCTGTGTACAGGTATCAGATGGGAGATTTCAGTGGGGATACTCTGAGGGATGTATCACTTCCTCTGGTGGAGAAACCTGTGTACAGCACTCCAGTTACTCTGAACAACGGCAACAGACACAAAACCCACATCAAGATTAAGGTACTGACCACACACACACACACTTTCTGTGTTTCCATTTTAACAAACATGACATATGAAGCTGAAGAGGGCTTTGCGGGGAAATTCTTCAGTTCCATCTGACTGGTGAAAAGTCCCAGGTTTTTAACCTCTGTGGGATCAACAAGCTCCACATCTCCGTGTTTTTCAACCCCATCACCGTGTTAAGACATAAACTGGTCCATCCGAAAGACAACACACCCTAACACAAGGAAGCAGTCCAGCATCTGCAGTCCAGTGCAGTGAGGAATGCACAGACTTGTATTTCGAGGAAACCAAACAACCATTAAACAGTCGCTCTTTGCAGAAGGGTCAACCACGAGATGTACATTTCTGTAAATTTCCCCGTTGTGGGACCAGTAAAGTAATAGCTTATCTTATCTTAGGATTGGAAAAAGTGTTGGGAACATTTTCTGCTGATGAAAATGATAGTAGCCACCAATTTTAGTTTATAAGAGCAAAATCAGACCGTTTCAGTGACATTTGACTGTTGAGCACTCAAGTCAAGATTTCATTCAAATTTACCTAAAATTTTAACTGAATTTTCAAAAAAAAATCGCCAAATGAAAGCATGAATGCTTTTTTCATCCGTTCCTGTTGTGTGAATATAAGTTCATTGGTTGATAGCAATAAACAGCAGGTGGAGCTAATTCTCCAGTTTGTGCCATTAAAACTTAGCAAAAGCAAAGGAGACAACGAGATGAGGTCATCAAAGGAGCTCCAGTCAAAGGTCAAATGATGGAAAACTGCTTAAAACATGATGGAAATGAGACATTTCTGTTTCATGTGTGAAAGTGATGAAGATTACAGTCCTCCACACAGATCTGATGGTTCCAGCTCTTCAGTGTCAGGATTTCTCTCCTTCAGTTCATAATCAGCTTCTGTGTTTCAGATGCAGACGAAGCAGGTCTCTGTCAGAGAAGAGCTTCCCTTTGACCTGCTCAGAACAAAGAAGAAGAACATCAGACATGACAGGCTGTATCCTCCACAGAGACGTCCCGGTCGACCTCCAGGTCCCTTCACCGTCAACAAGGCTGACATCAAACAGTATGACTTTCACAGCTCCGGAGAAGATGACAGCCCACCACCGCTGGTCAGCGTCACATCTGTCTGATCGTCATGTGATGGTACTGAAGGATACTGCGATCTTATATCTTTTAATACTAAATGTGAGTGTTTGTATGTCTCCTCAGTCTCCTCCATCTTCGCCTGATGAAGAGAATAATGCTGATGGAGTTTTTGTCTTCAGGAGGAAAGCTGGATGTCAATATCTCTCTGTAAGTTTCTTCTTCTGTCATCTTGTCATTAAACTGAGTCGTCCTGAAGAAGAGGGAGACAAAGTCTGGTTCATATACAACAGGTACATGTAATAGCAGAGACAGTGGTGAACAGTACATTTACTCATTTTTCTTCTACTATATACTAATTTGTCATTATAGCAGTACAGAGACAGGAGGATAACGATTTTATACAGTATGCTAACTCTGTTAAGTTTTAATATGCATTCGCATATTTGTCCATTTACAGTGTTTCCACACAGGTTGCATCATAGTCGGTTGTTCAGATAACTGTCTCTGTGTACGTGTACATGTTATTTGTCATAAGGAAGTGTGAGCTCTGTTGTAGTTGTCATTGCCCATGACCAGCATCTCAGTTTTATCAGGGTTTTGGAGCAGGAAGTCACATGACATCCAGGAATTCAGTGGATAAACAGGCCTCTAAATTAATCATTTGTGCCTGAAAATCTGCCTTTACAGGCACATGCAGCTTAGTTTCATCAATGAGCAGTGGAAATTAATTCCATAGACGCAGAAGCATGGCTGCGCCATAGTGGGCAACCTCCACCTGGAAGAAATGGAAAACAGAGCCACTGGTTCAGATACGTGGACGACACCTGGGTCATCATCAGAACTGAGGAAGTACAAGCCTTCTCAGAACATATCAACTCTGTTGACAGCAACATACAATTCACACGTGAAGACACAATGGTTTGGCCTTCCTGGACTGCAACGTACAGATTGAAGAGGACAGAAGCCTTCACATCGAGTTGTATAGACAACCTACACATACGGATCAGCACCTGCTCTTCGACTACATCAAGTCATCAGAACCCTGCACCATCGGGCTGAAAGCGTCCCCACAAATGAACATGCCCAAGAGAAGGAGCCGAAGCACATGAAGACTGCACTTAAAACTGGAACTTTGTGAAAACAGCCATGAAATCCAGGAAGAGTATCAACACCAAGGGGAAGAGGAGAGGAAGAACAGACGCAACGATGTTGTCATACCATACGTGTCTGGGATATCTGAGAAACTCCAGAGGATTTTCAATAAACATCGCATCCCGGTTTTCTTCAAACCAAGCCACACACTCAGACAGAAACTGGTCCACCAAAGACCCTCTGCCGAAACACAAGAAAAGCAGCCTAGTGTCTTCAGTCCAGTGCAGTGAGGACTGTGCAGATTTATACCGTCCACAAACAAAACAACCACTCAACAAACGTATGGCTCAGCACAGGAGGGCCAACACCACAGGTCAAGACTCAGCAGTCTACCTCCACCTCAAGGAAAGGGGACACTCTTTTTACGACAATAATGTGCATATTTTGGACAGTGACTCACAAACGACTCCCAACAACCGTCGTTAAACACCCAGGAGCAGTCAGGAGCACCTGCATACTGAGTGGTATCAGTGACTTGGTTAACAACTCCACAGAGGTAGAAGTACCTGGGTCTCTGTGCCAGTCAGTCAGAACTGAAGAAGCTTCTCTGATGAGAAGTGAAATGTCTTCAAGAATCTACACCAGGTCCAGTTGCCTTTGATTCAACTTGCCCTTGAATACCGTGACCTGGATGACTGAGAACCCTCACAGACATAACAGTTTACAATTTGCCCAAATGGTCAACTATATAAAGCGAAAAGCATAGGACCAAGACCAGAGCCCCGAGGTACTCCGCATTTCACAACATAAAATAGTGACATAAAATTATTATAGAAAACACATCTTGTACCCATAGTTGCACATATTAAATAGCATGGCGTGCAAAAATTACACCAAAGGCTAAGTGAATCACCCCAATAAGATAAAGGGAACTATTGGCAGCGTGTTGTTGGGAAGCACTGAGCTGACATTGTGACACAAATAGATCTGAACTGATATCAGCTGATCTCCTCTGGTAGCTCTTAATGTATTCACGTCTTTGTAGGTTTAAATTATGCATGAGTGACTAGAACTTTCTTTGTATATTAAAAGAGCTGAAAATGAACTTATTCTGTTCAGTGCTCAGAGACATGGCCATGGTAAGAAAGGTGGAAACCTGGCCACTACTGAACAAGACACGTAATTTAAAATGCCAAGACTTAGCCAAGAAATATCTGAGGACAGATTTTTTCGAAGGTTTTATGGACTGATGAGATGAGAGTGACTTGATGGGCCAGATGGATGGGTCTGTGGCTGGATCAGCCATGGGCTCCAATCCGACTCAGACGCCAGCAAGGTGGAGGTGGGGTAGTGGTGTGGGCTGGAATTATTAAAGATGAGCTTGTTGGACCTTTTCAGGTTGAAGATGGACTCAAACTCAACCCCCAAACCTACTGCCAGTTTCTAGAAGACGCTTTCTTCTCACAGTGGTACAGGAAAAAGTCTGCATCCTTCAAGAAGACAATGATTTCAATGCAGGACAACGCTCTGTCTCATGCATTGTGAGTTTCCCCGTTGTGGGACGAATAAAGGCTTATCTTAAATAACTCCACTGCATGGCTAGCCAGTAAAGGCCTTAAAGATGAACGAATAATGACATGGCCCTCTTCCCGAGAGCATGTGGGCCCTTCTTAAAAGCGAGCTGTACAGTGAAGGAAAACAGTACACCTCTCTGAACGGTGTCTGGGAAGCTGTGGTGGCTGCTGCACAAAAAACTGGTGGACTCCATGGATGGAATACTTTTGAGTGTTATTGAAAAGAAGAGTGGCTATATTCGTCACTGATTTGTCTTTTGAAATGTCAGAAATATTTATTTGTAAAGTTTGGGTTGTTTGTTTATTTTATTTTTTTTTACTTTAACAGATGACAAGAAAGTAGTGAGATGGTGCACTCACAGATATTATGGTACAAAAGCTAAAACCTCACTTTCACTTCCTTACATATTCAAGTTTGAAGTTTATTAATATTTTGGACTGACCGAGAGCACAGTTGTTCAATGATAAAACTAATCCTCAAAAATGCAACTTGCCTAATAATTGTGCATGCAGTGTAGTGAAAAAATGGTTTAAATTTTCTTGTCAAGTCATGAGTCAAACATGTTCAATAGCTTTATTTTAAAGATGACTTCTGTGAACTGAAACAACTTGAAACATGAAAATGTAAAAATGTAACAGTTGATGTATTAAAGACAGTTTGCTTTACTTGAACCACACACAGTTCATTGTTTTTACACCTGAACAATGACAAGAAATACTAAACTCCTTGTGTGTTTGTTTCTTCAGCCTTGTATAGAGCAGACGGGTGCAGTTGATCATCCAGAGCTCCTCCCTCATTGTCTCCGTCATTCTCTGACTGAACTGAGTCTGCCTCCTCATTGGATGGGACTGAGCCGCCGCAGGATAGGACGAGGGGGCAGGTAATTAGTGAATTAGACCCCACCCCTGCTGACATGTCCTTGCTTGTTTTGGCAGGGTCATTGGTTCAATTCTAGTTGGAATATAATCACACAGTTTGCTGAGAGATGAGACAAGTTATTTCTGATGCCAAATGTTTAGATTTTATGTACAATTTATGGTCAGTAGTACACCAGTGTTCGCTATGCCTCCAAAGTGTCTTGTTATTGACTACACCATATTTGTTGGAACTGAGGTTACTGTTGCAGGTGTTGAACCAGTCTTTTGGCAGCACTCAGCCTTCCTGTGTTGGAGCTAATTGCATTAATACAAACTGAAGTGTCTTGGGAAGAAAATATGCTCCTACACCAAGTTAACTAAATATAAACTCCTGACTGGGCATAAATGTAACAGACATCCTGCCCTAAAACGCCCTGGTCTCTCCTCAGAGGATGGTTAATAACACTTTATGGAGATGGTTTTCATTCATTACACTTCTAATCATCATGTCTTTTTATTCAGAGCAGCAGCTGAACATGTGACAGTTGATGAAAGGAACATTTACAAATTATTTTTCTTTATATGCAGAAGAAGTCATAAAGTTCAATGTTGACATGAAGTTTAGACTTAGTCAAACTGAAGCCTCTTCTCCATCTTTGTGATCAGGATAATCCTGGATAGAGCCTCCTCAGATCTGGATCCAGTGCTGAAGCAGATAGACTGTTTAACACAACCAGTCTGCAGGACCAGGACCAGTACCTGCCTCGGCAGTGATCCTGTAAGACTGGAGGAGAAGACCCTCCAGACCTCAGGAACCACGGACCCCTCCCTGACTAATATCCTGAACAACATCCAGACCCTGAGGAGGTTGTGCTACAGACCCAGGCCAATTGAGGACCAGAGGGAGGGGAGCAGAAGAACCACAGGGTCCTCTTTGGAGGACAACAGACCCCCCTGTTGTCTGTCGCCTGACAACACTTCTGGTAAGTTGTCCACCAATTGGAAGATTGGTAGTTTGCTTCCTGGCCCCTGCAGTCTATGCGTTGAAGTGTCTTTGGGCAAGATGCTGAACCCCAAAAATGTCCCCAATGGCTGTTCCATCGGTATGTGAATGTACGTCGTTTTGGACAACAGTGTCTGCTAAATGAAACGGTAGAATTGTATGCAGAAAGATGGTGCCTTCATGTGGCAGAGAAAACGTTGTAGGACTGTAAAAAAGAATAATGTCCCTGTCCCTGTTTGGGAGTATTTTGGGTTTAGTCCTGATGATGAAGGTGATGCACTCCAGCCCAGCAAGAAACACTCTCTCTCTTTCTCTCTCTCTCAGAAATTTTTCAGGTCCAACAAATTACTGACTCTGGTGTTTGTTAAGAAACAACATGTTAACATGTTAAAGTTAGATTAAGGAAAAGGGGTGCAGGTCTGAGAGAATCAACCTGCTGCTGTTCCTGTCGCCCCTGTGGGTGGTGCAGGCCAGCAGGTGTAATCTCACAGTAACTGAACAGCTCCTCCATGTGGACAATCCCTGAACATGTGCGTCAGTAATGGATTGTGTTCTGTGTGTGTGTCAGCAGGGGGCATCACAGAGGAGCAGTACCACAGTCATCAGCAGCAGCTGGCCCAGATGCAGAAACAACAGCTGGAACAGCTGCAGCTACAGAACAACAGTGCTTTTTACAGACACACAGCAGTGCAGCCAACACAGGTAACACAGAACTCCTCATCAAGGTGAACACATGAAGCATAAACATACAGTAAATGTTCACTCCAGCACAGGAGCCACAACAGGATAACACTTGGGGCTTTTCCACCAAGCTGGTGCTAGTGCTAGTTCGGAGCCAGTGCCTGACTTAGCACCAGTTCTTTGTGTTTCCACCACGTAGGCTCCGCCTCCAGGTGCTAAAAACCGGTGCTTAGCAGGCACCAACTCTTTGCTGGTCCACAGCTAAGCACCGACTACGTCAGGGGCTGGGGGCGGGGTTATTGTGAGAGCCGGTGGCCAGTTTCCAAATCGCAATTGTGACCGGCTTTCGGACTGGGACACACAAGCAGTAATATGTGTCTGTTTTCGCCAGGACGTCCCTGGTCTGATTGCAGATATATTGAACTGACTCCCGGGACACAGGAAGTTCTGCACAAACTGTTCCGGTGTCCACGAGATCGCGGATGTGTACAGGCAACAGGCGACCTCCGCCTCGCAGTCAGCCTGAAGACCCTCTATAAAGATAAACATAGATATTATCATCAACTTATTGTGTTTGTTTAACTGTTATGTAATCGATGCACTCACAGTCGAAGCTAATTAGCCATAGCCGTTGTTGGTAAACGGCTACTTGTGTAGTGACGTATTGACGTTTTACGGTGACACAATGGCGTGGCTCCGGCTTGGCTCCTGGCCAGTGGAACAGCAAACCAGTTCTTAGGAGGCACGAGATTTGAACACACTAAGCACCGAACTAGCACCTGGTGCTTCTTTGGAAAAGCCCTAACTGTATGGGACATTATACACTGACTAGGGATGCACATTTTGGATTTTTTTTTTGACCGTTAACCGACGCCCTTTAACGATTAATAACCGTTAACCGATAAGATTTAAATGCCCTTCCACGCTGCCATTCCGACATACCACCATTTAGACATCAATCAGAGAGTCACTGACTCGGCGCTGTCCGGCGCTGTACTGCAGATTTACAATGACGGCAAATAGTTAGATTACTCATTTAAAATGTAAAAAAAAAAGCTACAAGCTTTAGATATAATTAACAGTACTGGAGGCTTCGATTGTCTGCTATTGCTTTTTAAATTATGCCGAGAGCGAGCGCGCTGGTGATTTCTTTAATTGTCAATTAATTAATTAAAAATTTTTTAAACAGTTCTGATGGAGCTCAATGTTTATCTGGATGATGCGGCTTCATTCCGAACAATTGTACTGTAAACCTGGACAACCAGCGACGTGCCTGGAGATAAAAAATAATAATATTCAATGTAATGTGTGTTTTGTGCGTAATTGCATACAAGGATACACACCCTCCCCTACTGTACAAGACGAAGGAGACTGGAATTAGTCAGTGACTTCAGGTGTCATCTGCAGAGCCGTCATCGATATCTGTAATATTAATGTTGCATATGATGCCAGCGTGCATGGAGACACACGGGCTGAATGGAGAGCTGCGCTCCAGCTGGCTGCTGTGCCAGCTCACTGACACTGTGTTTCTGCTTACAGTCAGTGATCCCTGAGATTCACACATGAATCTAACATGTTTCACACTAGCCCGAGTTACATTAATACGTCTACTAGACATATTATATTTCCCGTTTCAGGAGTTTTTAATAATAGATTGGAGGGATGTCGGAATGGTGGTTGCCTCCCCTATTATTTTATTTTTATTTTTTTGAGTACTGTGACCCATTCAAAAGTGCCGTGACAAAAAAATCCTCATGGGCTTTATTTATTTATTTTTAAATGTACTGTTTTTTATTCAGAAAAAGCAGCATGTTGACATGCTCTGGGCTCAGCCTGGTGCGCAGCCTGTTTACAGTGAGACCCGCAGCGGAGAATATGCGCTCAGATGGGACCGATGTCCCAGGAATACACAGGTAGCGCCGGGCCAGAATGGCCAGCCTCGGGAAGCGCGTGTACCGCATAATTTACTAATGACCTCCTCCCCTTTCCGGTCGAAATTGTCCCACACACAACTCCTTTTTGCTCTCTTCATCTTCCCTGTAAAGTGGGCTGTGATGGAAAGCACGTGATGGCATGTGTTGCACCTGTCGACACGCCCCCATGAGTTGATTGAATTACGTAGCTTAAAAACAAAATTGACCGTTAGTATTAATCGGTTAGAGTTACTGCTATCGGTTAACGGTTAAATGGCTAACCATGTGCATCCCTAACACTGACCATCACCTGACACCAACTGTGATGCAGAATGCTACAGAAACACTGACCAGGCATATCACCCAGACACTTAAATCAGAATCAGAGTCAGTTTATTTGGCCGAGTATATGTACACATAAAGGGATTTGACTCTGGTTTCTCTTTGCTCTCTGTACTCACACATGAGTAGACTGACTGACGAGGTGAACATAGGCATTTTTCTCCTAAAGCTTGAGTTAACATATGGCAGAGTGCCAAGGTATGCAGAAATGTGTGCAGGAATAAAGATGGTTGGACTCTGTAGCAGTATATATAAGAGGTGGGTGGATATGGCGGTATGCATGGTTTGTGCTGGCAGATAATATTTCCATTGTAACCATGGAGTGAATATAAAGAAATTGTTGATGTGTCTGGTTGTTTTGGCCTGCAGTGCTCTGTAGCGCCTCCCAGAGGGGAGGAGTCTGAACAGATTATGTTCAGGGTGAGTTGGATCTGCAGCGATGTTTCCTGACTCTGGACCTGTACAGGTCCTGAATGGAGGGCAGTTCTGCACCGATGATTCTCTCTGCAGACCAGTCTTGCAGTTTGACTCTGTCCTGTTTGATGGCTGGCTGATCCAAACCACACCGTGATGGATGTGCAGAGAACAGACTGAAGAGTTCTCAGTTCTGTAGCTGCAGCTGTTCCACTTCAAGTCCACCAGGAAACCAGAAGGTTTCCAGACTGGACACCATGTTCTTCAGAATGGAGAGGGGGTGCAGAGCTGGGGAGGGCTCCTCCTGACATCCACTGTCATCTCCACCGTTTTGAGTGCGTTCAGCTCCAGGTTGATCTGACTGCACCAGACCACCAGATGTTCTGCCTCCCAGCTGTTTGCTGACTCGTCACCATCCCTGATGGGGCTGATGACTGTTGTGTCATCTGCAAACTTCAGGAGTTCAACAGAGGGGTCCTTTGGGGCGCAGGTGTTGGTGTAGAGAGAGAAGAGCAGTGGTGAGAGCACACAGCCCTGGGGGGCACCAGTGCTGATTGTCCAGTTGCTGGATGTGATGCTTCCCAGCCTCAGCTTCTGCAGCCAGTTGATGGTTCTCCACAGTAGGAGGAGATGGTCTCCTGTCGTTGGTGATGCCTCTCAGGCCCATCTGCACCAGTTGAAAATCTCTTTAGCAGCTTTTCAGTGTGGCTCTTCTTTGTCAGTGTGTTCCTGGCCTGGTGGTACATGATCCTGTCCCCTTTTCCTCACAGACCTGACCACAGGCCACTCGCTTCCCTCGTCTTCATCTCCGTCATATCCCACAGAGAGCTGCTGCTGCTCCCACAACAAGTTCAGAAAAAGTCTCCGGTTCATTGAAAACCAGGGAAAAAGTTTGGCCAGCTGAGTGTCCAGTGTTTCAGAGGGCAGGAGAAAACAGAACAAAGAGACAAAAACACAAAAAGCACTTGAGAGCGCATTACCGTCACCTTGGGGGGGACACATGGAAACGCAACACACAAACATGAACAGACCTTTAGATTCAGATTCATCATGTGTATTTAGGATTCCCCTCACTTCTTCACTTCCTCTTTGTCAAAGGTTTGTCAGAACTTCACTCTGATCGTGGTCAGATTTTCATCAGTTCTCATGGTTGTTGCTGATCTTCCTTTTGCCTTATTGTTGATATTGGGGAAAATATATTGAGTGAACAGATTAAATACAGCAGGCCAACATTTGTTCTGTGGTTTCTTTTTCATGAGTACTTGGCTCTCTGGTTTTCTGAGTAACAACCTGTCCTGTCCTGGTCTCTCCTGGTCTGATCTGTAGTCCACCAGGTCTGGCGAGTCCAGTTCAAAGACTCTGGATTCAGCCAGCGCTCAGTTTGCAGCCTCTGCTGTGATCAGTGCTCCTCCTCCAGCTCACAGTGAGAACAAACCCTATAAGACCAGCATCAATGGAGTCCACCATTCGTCAGGTGAGCTGTCTCACAGCGTTAACTTCTGCTGCTCAGGACACTTTAGCAAACCCAGTGGGAAATATCAGCGTTACAGTCACGTAACACAAAAACAGACTCCATGAGGACAAAAGATAAATATGTAGAATCAGAAATCAAATTTAAAAAATAACTACAACGGAACTGAAAAACTAGAATTTCAATTCTTTAGATGTATTATTTTCTACTGTAAATCTATATATATATATATATATATATACACACACACACACACACAGGTATGTAATGTACAGGTACATTTACTAGAAATCAAAATAAAAATAATGTGAGATAAAGGGAGATTTGGACATTTAAATTGAAAAGGCTTATTGTGAGAATCAATTTTAGGTCTGTTTTTATAGTCAAACGTCAGTAAGGTTAAGTTTCTCAAAGAAGGAAATAAATTAATTTTTATCAAGAAGAACATCATCATTAAAAGATAATTTTCCAATTGTACAAGTAAACAATTATGAAATTATTATAGTTCTAATATATTTATATATTTTAGACCATACACCTCTGTGTCAGTACATCTGTGAAACACTCTTTTTCATGTCTGTATAACTATTCCAGAATCCACTCACTGTGCAATATGTAATTTCATTCAATTCAAGTGCAATATTTAATATTTAATTCTCTATACAAGACCTCATTTGTCACCTTAATTCCTGTCCATAGTGTATATAATGGTCATATATTTTATTAATAATTTTTTTGGTTTGTTAATATCTTTCATTTTGTATTTATTTACTATTTAACTTGCTTCTATCATTTGAATTCATGTGAATTTCCCCACTGTGGGACGAATAAAGGTATATCTCATCGCTTATCTTATATATATCATAAAATTATACAGGTTGGTTTCAGCAACAATGTGATTGTTCTCATTTTCTTTCCTCTGTTCTGCGTTCACATGTTCCCTCTGGACATGAGCGCAACATAAACACACCTGTTGTCAGTAGTGCCACCTCGTGGCAGCATTTACACATTTTCTTCAGAAATTTTTTGTAGTTATTGTTTGACCTTTTTTCTCCTAAAATGAAATCTTAATGATCGTAAAAGCCTTTTTTGTTCATCATCCCTATATTGTATATAATAATAATTAATAATAATTACATGTTATTTATAGAACACATTACATACAGAAAAAGGTTTACAATCTACTTGTGTTGCATCCATGATGATGTTAAAGTCCTCCTCCTCCTCTTCAGGTCCCTCCAGGCCTCCATACTCTTCCTCCTCATCGTCTCTCAGCAGGTCAGGGCTTTCAGCTCGGGGGTCAATCCCCCCCTCCTCCTCTGCCTCCTCCTCTTCTTCCTCCCCTCTCTCTCTCCCCAACCAGAGGAGCCAGGTGGGAGCCGTCTCCCCCGCCCATCCCCACACTGCTCGACCCTCAGCCCCCCAAACGTCGGCCTTAAAGCTCGCCAGTGTCGCTGCCAGCCTCGACCGAGTGCCCAAAGTCTCCACCGCCAGGTACACATCCACCTAAACAGACCTGTCCAGGTCAACATCCGCTGTAAGGCAGCTGATTTCAAGTTAGTTTTATTGGATTGGACCAACACTCCCAGTACTGATAGTGAACGAGAATATTTATTAAATACAGCTGATCCTATTGTGGAAACATGGAGAAGTTAGCTCAGTTATAGAAGTGAAACAAGCTGCATCGGAATTTTGCTTTAATGTCATCACTGATGGTTCATTCTTGTTTTCCCAACAGAGACTCTCATGAGCCGGAGCGACTGCTGAATGGACTGTCAGAGACCACGCTGCCCATGGAGGTCACATAACATCATATCCCATCATACCCTGCACCTCTTCCCATCATGCTCTGCTCCTCCTCAGTGTCTGACCGGTGAATGTGACACGCTGTGACCTCCAGAAATAGATGAAGTCAGAACATTTTACTGAGTGTGGATATTATGATTATTATTATTATTGTTGTTGTTGTTGTTGTTATTATTGTTGTTGTTGTACAGTTTGTAAATGTCTTTGATGTAAAATAGCTTTTGTTTGTTCCATCAATTTAGTTTCTGATACAGATCATCATGTGACTGCAGAATCAACTCTGAATGGTTCATCACTCATGTATCCTCACGCTGATTGGCCATGATGAGCCTCTATCCTTGCTCTGATTGGTTATTTATTTCTCGTGTTTACATTTTGTATTTCTTTATAAATCAGAACTTGAGTCATATTTTTTTCCCCCAAAGATGGAAAACTGATTTAATTTTACAGATTTCAAGATGTTTTTGTGACGTCTGTTTATCAGGATTTAGTTCATATTTTTTAACTGTCTGTTAAGGAATCTCTTCATGGCCTTCTGATCATTTAAAGCCACATTACAATAAAAATATGCATCGTGTAAAATATTTTTTTTATACTTTTAAACTTCTCGGACAGACGCTGATCAAAGTGTGAGAACTGAAGCGCCGACAGGTTTCACTCTCTTCACTGTCGTGTGTGTGTGTGTGTGTGTGTGTGTGTGTGTGTGTGTGTGTGTGTGTGTGTGTGTGTGTGTGTGTGTGTGTGTGTGTCACATACTGTTCACTCTGTCAGAGAGAAATTGCTGAGAAATAAAAATGCATCGACACAGACTGACGGCTGGTAAACTCTTAGTCTGATTTTTGTTTTCTTCTGTTTTAACTTCTTTTAGTCTGTAAATAAACAAAAAGATTCAACAAAACAGTAAAAATGACAGAGACCTTTTCGTTCCTCACAGTGAAAATTCAGAATATTATGTCAACGAAAACACAACCTGTGACTGTGCTGGAAAGTAACTGTACATTTACTCAAGTACAGTTATGAGGTACTTGTACTTTACTTGCATATTTCCACTTTCTGCTCCATTATACGTCTAGTTCGCTACATCTCAGAGTGAAGTATGGTACGTTATATTGGACTGTATCTGTAGTACATTACTGTGGAGCCCCTCTGAGGCATCGTGGACCAGTGAGAGCGGAGGGGTCTCCACGAGGCTCTGGCCTTTGAAGATGGAATGATGACTGTCTCGTACACAGAGGCAGGAGTTATGTGACAGTTGTAGTTCAGATTAATAATTCAAAAGTAATCAACAAATACATTATGATGTAAGATCAAACTTTATTGACAAGTCAGCAGTACATAAAGTCATTTTTAAAAAGCTCCACTTTCACCAGCTGCAACATTTAAGTGATTAACACATTAATGCATCCATGATTAGAATCCAATATAAATGATTCTGGATGTAGTCCAAGTGTGTTTTGATGATTTTTTGACCTAAGTAACATTTTGAATAAAACAGAACAAACTATAAATGTATCACTGAAATAAGTCATAAAAAGAAAAAACTTACATTTACAAGGGCTATATACTATAAACTATACAGTGTGGTACTGATGAAGTACTTGTTCCTCGCGCTCACCAACATTCGCTCTGGGCACAAAATGCTCTGAAAAGGTGTCGAAACACCAGGACCGTCTTCTGGTTCTGAGTCCATCTGGGTCAGACATTTGTCTTTCCTTTCAGGTTTAAGGTTCGAAAGACAAAAACAAAATTTGTTGTTGTATGTTTAAAAGCCGTAAAAAAGAGACATTTTTAATGTATCTTTCTAAATATTTTGGAAATGTGATATTTATTATTGTCTTTTCCTCCATGTAAAACAGAACCGATTGATTGAGTAATCGATCAGTTTATCTCTATGGAAACCGGGAGGACTGCATGTCCCAGAGTTCTCTGCGGCTGGTTGTCCAGGGTGGACCTGTTTGAGGTGGGAGTCTTCAGTCGGTCAACATCCCGGAGGAGAGGCGGAGACCGGACCGGACCGCGCAGCATCACCGGGGCTCTGCTCCCTTTGTCGGCGGGACTGTATCCGCTCTGTCCGTTAAAGGAGCAGCGTTCCGTTTCTCCGGTGTCCTCCGGTGTGTTTGTGTTGGTGCTGAGCGCAGGGTCGGAGATGGACGCGGCGGAGTGCGGGGTCTGCGGGGTGAAGGTGATGTGTCGCTTCAGGCCGCTGAACGACGCCGAGCGGAGCCGCGGAGACAAATACGTCCCCAAATTTAACGGCGAGGACACGGTGGTGGTGTCGGTGAGTGAAGAGAGACACGGGTCCAATTAACGGCACACCCGCCAACCTGTCTGTCTGTCTGTCTGTCTGTCTGTCTGTCTGTCTGTAACAATAGAAACACAACAGAAACCCGAGTCAACGCACCGGAAACTGCTTCGGTCTTCAGGCTGTACAAAAGAAAAGATCAATTCAAATCTGTTCCGATATCTTATTTTTTAATTTTGTATCAGTTAATTGATTAGGGTGATTATTACAGAAATATTGTGGTTAATGGGATTCCAAAGTAATGGGAACACTAACACCTTCAGTTCCCTTTAGAGACTCCAGGTGACACTTCATAGATTGTATAAAACGTGGACGAGATCTCCGTGATGTCACCCGTACATTTTTTCTTTTAAATCATAGTGTGCAGCCATCTTTGTAGTGGTGACATCACCTAACTCCGGTTAATCCAAATATGGACAAAGACGACATAAAAAAAAAAAAAGAGAAGAAAGAGATGGAGCGAAGGTGGAGCTGAATGAAGCCTGTTCAATTAAACATGCTCACTGAGCTAGCCGGCTAACCCGGTGGTACCCACGCCGCCGGTTCCGGTACTTTAATAAGCCGGCGTAACGTTATATGTGAACATTTCAGCCTCCAGTCGATCACAGTCAGTCAGTTTCTGGAGTGTAGTAAACTTAAAATTTCTGTTTTAACAATAATATAAATAAAAATAGTAAGGTTGACTTTGTGGATCGTCAAATTTTACGTTACTGTTTAGCTTCAATAACCCACTCCAGCGGAACCAATAACAACATCTGGGTTAACGTTATTTCCGGAAACATTCAAAAATGAGACTTTAATATTTTGAAGTTGAAAAACTTTATTTTATTTGGACAAAATGGACAGCCTGTTCGTAAAATGAATCGCTCAGCAGCCGAGTTATTTATCCAGTATTTACAGGAAAAAATATCGGAAAGGCAAAAACAGCACAAACAGCTGAAGTTCAGTGACTGGATGAGCTCAGTGATTGGAGCAGACAGTCAGCTGACAGCTGTCAATCAAAGTGATGGCACACTTTAAAAACATTCCCCCCCATACAGTCATGAAGTAGAAACTCAGCTACAGAGACTAGAGCCACGTTTGAACCAGGCTGTAAACATGTTTTCTTCTGCCATAAAGTCCAACATTTTAACATCTGGTCAAATGTCATTGACTCCCCTTTGGAGCCTGCCCCTAGTGTTTATTCGTGGAACTACAGCTGTTTGCACTTCTGTGTTTTTCAGCACTGGAGGATGATGCTTGGTCTCAATGTACAAACACAGGAACAGACATAGAGCCAAGAACAAGGACGACAAATCCTGAACAAAGAGAGTCAAGAATGATCCCGACTGTCATGCACACTAGTGTGAAAAAGATTGTGTGTCTGTATAAAAACCACCACCAAGATGATAAAAGTCTAAACAAGCGGACCTGTGTGCTGTGTGCAGAGAAATGAATCCTGAATGAGCATGTGTACCTGCTCAGGTCTACAGGTCCACAGGTCTATATGTGAGCAGGATTTCTACTGACGGTGAATGATGACGTGTCCGTGTTAAAAACTGCTTTTAAAACTGCTCTTGTGTCTGGTTGTTTTGGCAAAGAGAGCTCTGCAGCGCCTCCCAGAGGGCAGAACTGGGAACAGGGTTAGGGCTGGTTGTGATCCACTGACAGGAGCTGCAGGTGGCGCTTGATGTGAATGTGGGTTCATGAAACCTTCAGCAAAAGACATGAAGGATGTCAGGCAGCTGATGTTTGTCCACAGTGTGGGGGGATGGTTTCCTGTAGCCCCTGATGTCCTGCAGGCCTCTTCACATACTAGATGCACTTTATTTGTCCCAAGCTGGGAAATTCTTTTGTTTTAGAAGCTATGATGACTAAAAGAACAAAAACATGAATTTCCAATCTGCCTGAGAACATTATTATTATTATTATTATTATTGTTATTGTTATTGTTATTATTATCATTATTGTTATTATTATTATTATTATTAGCAAGGCGTTGGTGGTATAGTGGTTTGCATAGCTGCCTACCAAGCAGTTGACCTGGGGTCGATTCCCGACCAACACAAGACATTTTGCTTGTGGATGTAGCTCAGTGGTAGAGCGCATGCTTTGCATGTATGAGGTCCTGGGTTGAATCCGTCACATGATGACAATCATGTGACTCTGTCCCAGTTTCCCTCCTCATCTGTTTCCAGTCCGAATATAATGAGGAAGATTAAAATATAAATGTCATGAAGCATTTATAAGACAATTATAATGAGCAGAGTTCAGTTTGTTTCTCTTTGCTTCGTGTCTTCAACGAGACATCATTGACTAAACATAAACAGACATTGATGTTTGTTTGTACTTGGGTTTTAAAAGTCGATTAAAAAAGCTGGAATATCTTGGTTTTTTATAAATTTGTCTGTAGAAGTTTTGAAAGGCTTCATTCCAAAGGACCAAATACGAAGCTGTTCTACAAAACAATAACTAATCATCTTTAATGTCTTCTAAAACAGAGCTGTTGGTTTTTGTAGCCTGGGATTGTTTAATCTGTCCTTTAATTTGAAAAAGAAAAACCTCTTCATGTCAAAAGCTTTCATGACCCAATGAAAGGACAACAGTCTTAAACTGATGAATAGTGTGACCTAGAGGGAGGACAGGCTGAACTAGTCAGGGCCAAAGGCAATATCCAACATGACAGGTATCAGAGTGATCAGAGTGATCAGGGAGAGTTAACAGATAAACTTATGGAAAACAAAATCAAGACTGTGTCCTCCTTCATGTGTGGGATGAGACACATAATGTTTCAGATGAACAGATTCACACGGAGAAACAAAGCAGTTAGTGGGGTCGTCCTGATGAATATTAAATGTCCAACCAATAAGATTACAGTTGCTAGGAACATGATAAGCTACTATTGGGTTTAGGGCGATGATAAATAACAATAGAGCAGACAGGGATTTCACAAGTGACTCTGAAAACCAGCACTTTAAAGTGGGCTTTGTAAGAGTCCCAGTTTGGGAGAGTTGAATCAAATGCAGTTGGTGGGACAACGCTCAGCAACAAAACTGATGTCACTGGGCCGAAGACAGGTGTCCACAGCGTAGGTTGCAATGAAATGATTCCAGATGTCGGTGTGACTGGCTAAAGAGCTGACACGTATGAAGGCTACATCACAGGCAGGGTGAGACTCATAGGTTGACGAGTATCTGGAGGAGAGTGTGTTCTTCTTGTATCCCAGCGTCTGACTGGTCAGGGAGTGAAGTTTGCATTCAGGTTCCTTTGTTGTTCAACTTGTGCAGCGTGGAGAGACCCTGCCTAGTCCAAGTATTTGATATAACCAAAGCCAGTAGTGACACAGAAATCGAGAAACCTCTGTTGCGTGATAAAAATGAGGCTAAAATTTCTGCTGGACTTCCTCCATGCAGAGATAGGACCAGGCTAAGGCTCTGAAGCATTTCTGCTGGATCCCAGGGTCAGTCCCACCGGCATGCACAATAATAGTGAGGTTATAGTAATAGTGAGGCAGTGGTCAGTGGCAGCCGGGGAAAGTTCAGTGTTGTCCAGGATTGGTAGACAGCAGGTTTGGTTGCAGGGGTTCCAGACATTACTCCACTCTCTCTCTCTGTGTCTTGCATCATTGTGCAGTAATCATCTTTCTTTCCTCTGATTCATTCAGTCTTCTCCCAGTGGGATGCAGTTTCCATGACGACAGGCATCTAATTGAAATGCAGACACACTGAGTGACTGACCTGAGATTAGAGAAACCATCAGGCAGACTGAATGAATGTTTCTCTTCCTACATTTTATTTTAGTTTGACTTAAACCATCAGGTGCTCTTTCATAGATAAAACAGTCCGTCAATGAATCGTTTGGCACGGATCAACATAAAATGAATGTAACTGTATTAGATCAATCAGTCATTATATTCATGTCAGATATTCTGTTTACTGACACAGTAAACTGAATTTCTGTTTGTTGGCTCGACAGAACAAGACATGTGAAGACGTTGCGTCATCACCGTTCCTCACTAAAATGAAATGTTATTTTCATGTTCACTCAATGTGACTCCTGATTTCAGTTAATTGATTTCTCTTTGAAATATCAGCCCAAAAATCACAAATATTCACCATCAATATTTTCCAAGGGTTGTGTTTTAGAATGTTTCTCTTCAAAACCAATCAGATTACAGACAGATCTTCACTTTACATTGTTTCTGTGACTTTGTAACATTTTTGCCAGAAGAAGAGCTCTAATGTTTAATCAGTTGTCTGAATCGTTAGATAGAGTTTTTCACTTTCAGTCAAATGAATGGCAGAACTTTTAAGCACATCTAAGCCCTCTGTCATAGATCTGTGACTTATTTAAAATAAATGAAGATCCATTCTCTCTCAGACGACGATTTTGATCATGTATTGATCTCCTGAAGCTTCTTCTGATGCCTTGTCACTTTAACAACAACAAAAAAATGCCACATATTCTTTGGTTTCAGCTTCCAAGATGTAATTTCAATTTTCCTGCTTTTCTTCAACATATATGCAAATAAACAAAATAATATTGTTTATTGGGGTTTTTTTGGACAATTTTGAAGATACATATACATTTGAAGAAGCTACCTTAAGATATTTTGTACTGAGTAATGACAATAATATCAAAATGAAATGAAAGCAGTTGACATTTGAATGTTTAGTGACGTCTGTATGTGGAAGCTGATAAAACCGTCCAACTCTCCTTAGATCAGTTAAATGTCAGCAGATTAGCGACTGTTCAACATGAATGGTTTCCTCTTCTCAACACAAAGTCTGACTTGGTATTTTATTTATTTAGTTTAACAAAGTATGAAGCTGCCGGAAAAAACACCCTAACCCTGCAGGAATGTGCAAAGCTGTCATGGTTTAGTTCTCTCCTGCTTTTCAGTGTGTAGTGAGTCTCACTGCGGTGTCTTTGGTTTAGTGTTTTGTCTTTTTGTTCAGGCTTTGCTTCAGTGGCTGGAGGTGTGCTCTCCTGCGTAGGATCCACACTAAAAGTGTGCGCATGCCCAAAAGCTGAAAATGGTGTGCGCCAAAAAAAATCCTGATTTATAAAACCGTTTTTTTTTTTTTTTTAAATACAAATTTTTTTATAGAGACCGAGACAGAGGTGCTTGTGGGTGAGGTGGAGGCCAGAAAAGGTGTTTTGTTTGGTGGTCACAGTGACGTCACTAATAAAAAGAAAGAAACTGAGTGGCAGCACGTCGTCACCACAGTTCATAGTGTGAGTGACACAGACCGATCTGAGGCAGAAGTTAAAAAAAAAAGTGGTCGGATCTAAAGGTGGAGGCCAGGAGGAGAGTGGCAGGGCACCGTCTCAGCGTGTCTGCTGCCGGTGGGGGTGAGGGCACACCCGAGCCCACACCACCCGACAGTAAAATCACCTCCATACTTGGGACGGCAGCGTGTGTGGCACAGTGTCCACCGGCAGCTCCGTGTGTCAGCGAGCAGGCGATGAGAAGCTACACTAATGTGTAAAAGCCAGTAAGTCATTTATCACACCACTTGTTCAACAAGCTCAAGGTTGTAACATGAAACGTAACGTGAAAGTGACATTTCTCTGCTTTGTCTCTCTCTCTCTCTCTCTCAGTACGCTGGTAAGCTAATAGCCTAGCTTATGATCGCTAACAGGCTCAAACGAGTATGTAGAATCGCGGCAGTGACAGAAAAAGCTTTTAAATTTTTTTTTTTTTTTTTTAATTTGACTGTTTATTGTCCCCCCCAAAAAAGTCTATACATCTGATATGTGATGACATTAAATGTATGAGATGAATCTGGCTTCAGTTCATCACCTCACCATCTGCACCGCCAGTTTCCCGTCTCCAACATGTTCTTACGGCAGCATCAAAGTTGGCGTACCGGTGCGCACATTGTCACGCCAAGTTTATTTTTATAAATCACAACCTTTGCGTAGGAAGAGGCGTGCGCAACTTTCAAGCCCCGTTTTGTGCGCACGCAAGCTTTATAAATGAGGCCCCAGGCGCTGGGCCCCTCCCTCCACCTGAGGCCTGGCAGCTTTAAGAGCTCTCTGGCTCCACCTGCAGGCTGCCAGATCCTCCCCCCTCCCTCTCCACTGCTCTGTGTCTCCAGTCGTTCTCCCTGTTTCCCGGCGTTTCGAGTCTTTGCTTTTTCTCCGGTGTCTCTGTTGCTCTGTCCTCACACGTCCTCCTTCACGTCTCCTCCGTCCAGCCTTCAGCCGCTGAAGCCCCTTCTCGTTGGTTTTTCTGTGAGTCCTGGAGCTTTTTGTGTTGAATAAATCCGTTTCACTTGTCCACCCTCGTCTGTGTCTGGCTTTTGGGTCCAGTTATAAACTGAAAGCGTGACACAAAACTGTGGTTACAATCTCTGAAAATACTGTTATTGAATAGTTCAGTATTGTGAAAAATACTATTTCAATGTTTATAAACAGCACAGCTGAAAATGTCAGACATGAAAGAGTCTGTGTCACACGGGAAGTCTTTCTCTTCCTCCCTTCCTCCAGAGCTTGGATAAAGGCTTCTAACAGGAAGGAGGAGACGCTGTCGATCAAACCGACCTGAGAAAAAAGGAGACGAGACACACATCGCACATCAACATTGTATAGTTATATGAATGTGTTATGAGTTAACATGGGCATAACATAAGCAGTAACTACTGAACGTCATACATATAGATACTTTTCATCAAGTCTGAGTTGCACTGAAAAGCACATTATGTTTCCATATTTCAATCCAGTGTTTTTTCAAAGCTTGCTGACAAATGTCTCAATTTGAAATTAAACAAAACTTTTTGATCCAGCCACATACCAAGATACTTATTCTCTGAGACGCCTCAGTACTGTGTCCGTTCAGAGTGGTCATGTCCTGTTGGACACAGCGGGAGAAGAGAACGTTAACCTTGAAGCTAAGGAGACAGCTGGATGTTCAAGGGAAAAGACAGACCTTTATTTTGACGTTGTATTTCCTGTGTTTCAGGGGAAGCCGTATGTGTTTGACAGAGTCCTCCCTCCAAACACCGAACAGGTTCAGGTGTATGACACCTGTGCCAGACAGATTGTTAAAGGTCAGTTTACCAGATGAGTAACCCTTTCTATCTGCTATAATATAATATACACCTGTATCTAAATATGTCACTAATGCATATTACATGTTTATCCATCGCACTATGTTATAAGTTCATGTGTGTTTTTGGGGAATCATTAAACTGTTTTTGGTTTAACGAAATATACTGGTACTTTGGAATAAAAAGAAAATAACATAACAAAGTGAAGGTATATGTCATAACAAGAAATGTTTCTTCTGCAAACAGGATAATGTGGTATCTTGTACATGCTATGTCATAATATTATGAAAGACTGCTTGTTATAATGGGAAGTTGAGCAAAGTCCTTTTCAAGGTGGCAGCAATACGTGGCATACATGAGTAACAAAATGTCCTTAATAAAAACAATTCAACATTCATAATCACAGAAGAAACAAAGCAACACACAAATAAACAGACGTTGGTGTCTGGTTCTGGAAATTCATTTATCCAAAGCAGCGTACGTTCACATGCCGATGGAACAGCCATGGTGGACGGCCGCTCCACTTCCTGAGCTACAGCCTGCTGTGGTCTCTGTTAGTGCAGTCAGTCTGTCCCAGACCCTTTATCCTGAAGTCTTTCAGAAAAGAAAGTGATAAGACATTTTTATAGAAACAATGTGAAACCGTGTGTTAAAACTGTACCTTGTGTTTGCTGTATGTATGTTGTGCGTGTGTGTTCCAGATGTGTTGGGGGGATATAATGGGACCATCTTTGCTTACGGTCAGACGTCATCTGGAAAGACTCACACCATGGAGGTCAGTCTGATTCACGCTCAACGCTCAGTTTTTAAAATGTATTTTAATGGACACGGGACTGCTCTATTGTTTCGGGATGATATGATTTATAAGGATATAAGTTGCTCTTAATATTGGCCACAAATGCATGTGTCATGATCTCCAAATGAAAATAAGTCATGAGATGAGATCTTCCTTTAGTCGTCCCTCAGTGGGGACATTCACTTGCCCAGCAGCAAAGACAGCAGGGCAGTTAAAGAGTTGCAGACAGTAAGTGATATTACTAATGACTCCTGCTCCTGAACTCTGCTGCCACTGCCCATTTATGTGAGGAAAGACCTACAGGGACCCTGTAGGGACTGTGTACAGACGGCCAGGCCGCAGGCCCACTTCTCTATTGAGCTTTTCCACAGTCGTCCTGTTCTGGAAGCTCTGCAGGCCTTTGACACCAGGAAGTCAGTCGGTGACTTGGATCCTTTTTTCTTAAGAATGTCTGCGCCTTGTACATGTTCAACCTTTCCATCTCATCAGACAGAGTTCCAGTGTTTGCAAATCAACCAATCTTTAACTATCCCAATTGTCCTGTCACTCAAAAATCCTGCGCTCAGCAGTGAATAACCAGCTGAAATCAGGTCCACATCAGTCTGCTAATCCCAGCGCAGCAGTCTTGTATTAAACAGCTTGATTCCCATTACATTGTCCCACTGCATAAATACATTTAGCAGTAGTATTTCATACAGTTGTCTGTTCTCTTAAAGGCTGCTCATTACTGGCAAATGTCAATGAATGCCAATGTGTGAGGGAGGGGGCAGCCCAGTTTGAATTCCTGACAGTTACAACAGGCATGTTTGTTTGTTCAGACTGGATGTGTTTGAGGATTAGACAATATATTGGTGGATACCAATAACTGTTGGCCATGCATGTGTAAAATTGTCACCAGTTTTGAGGCTGATTTTTCTCCATGTAACAAACTAAATACAGTTTATTGCTGTCATTATATTGTGTGTGTGTTCAGTGTATAGGAGCGTTAACATTATTTTTAATTTGTTAGGGGAACCTGCACGACCCTTGTCTGATGGGAATCATCCCTCGTATCGCCAGAGACATCTTCGACCACATCTACTCAATGGACGAGAACCTGGAGTTTCACATCAAGGTGATGTGTTTCACTGATTGTTACACTGATGACATCAGTCCCATCCATCGAGAGCCGTCTGCATCAAACTGAGTAGTAACACAACGGCGTTACTAACTAGACTGTGTGGTAGCTGTGTATGTAAAGAGTTAAATCTGATCTGGGATCAGATGTCCTGCAGGGACTGTTGTTCTGTCAGCATTAGAAACCAGTGAGGCGTTCACTGACCCACCTGCTCTCCGTATGGTCACCAGCTGGTCTGCACTCACATGTATCAGCACTTTCTTTTTATGAGCACCATGACCCACGGTGGCTCAGGAGGTAGAGGCTCACTCGTTGATCAGAAGGTTGCTGCTTTGATCCTTGGATGCTGAAAGTTCATGGACCCTGGGGAACAGGTGGCACCCTGCATGTTGGCCTCTGCCCCCAGTTCATACAAAGATTTTAGTGCTAATTGTGATGGACAAGTGGATGGACTCCTTTGTGAGAATAACACGTGGTTCTTTATCTACAAACAAATATATAGTATAATATTCTCAAACTTACAATTAGGAATTTTTAAGCTAATAAATTTGAAAACAGACAGTTGGTGTTTAAGTTGTGTGATTGACCAGGATGCTAAATAGCATCTGACACTGAGAGGTTGTCAGTTAATGATGATTTGACTTAAATATGTACAAAAGCTTTAAAATTATTTCTATAACAGAAGTGGAGAGAATCATGATTTTTATACATGAGTTTTGGTTTACTGCTATTGTTTAGATCTACTCAGCTTGTAAAAATATTCATATATCATCTTCTTTGGCTCTAAAGGAGAGAATATTCCATGTTACGGTACTGTTATATATTATAGTAAAATACGATATATAAAGTATTTATGTGCCTTGTATTAATACATAATGAAATGTGTCTGTGTAAATCTCTCTTCTCTGCAGGTTTCTTATTTTGAAATCTATCTGGATAAAATCAGAGACTTACTGGATGGTGAGGAGAATATTTGACATATTTAATCCTTCTGTTGTCGTAATACTTCTACCACTGACAGATGTGATTCATGTTTCAGTGTCGAAGACAAACTTGGCTGTTCACGAGGACAAAAACAGAGTTCCTTTTGTGAAGGTATCCACTCTTTAATATTGATCCGTTAAAAAGTACGTCACATTTAATATGACCTGCAGTCAGCACTGCAGTAACAGCACTGCAGTAATAGCACTTTGTCGATGTATATTTCCTGTCAGGGTTGCACGGAGCGTTTTGTTTCCAGCCCTGATGAGGTGATGGACGTCATCGACGAGGGAAAAGCAAACAGACACGTTGCTGTTACCAGTGAGACTCTTTCCAAACTACTGCTACTACTAGAAGTGACTCACACACTTCGACCAAACTCAGTTGAATTTTAGCCATTTTACATCTTTCGACACAGACAAAAAAAATAGTAAGTCATATTTCCGCTTTGTTTTTCCCTGCAGACATGAATGAGCACAGCTCTCGCAGTCACAGTATTTTTCTGATCAATATCAAGCAGGAGAATGTGGAGACTGAGATGAAACTGTCGGGGAAGCTTTACTTGGTCGACCTGGCAGGCAGCGAGAAGGTAACTCTGCTCCATGAGACTGGTTCACTGCTGCGTCCCATCACAACTCTAGTTTTTGCCTTTCCAGTAGTCAGCTATGCCGTCCACTGTGAGCCCAGAGGTGTCAGTTATCGAAGATTAAACTGATAAGAATAAACCCAAAACATCCAATTCTTGGAAAGTAGAACGTAGAGAGCTCAGTTCTAATGAAAGCATCCAAACCAGGTTGGTTGTTTTGGACAGTGGATGGGGAGCACCAGCTTGTGTTCATTCAACTTCAATAAGAACCAAATATGCTGCTTATTGGCTTCTTTAGTTAATGTCATCACAATGAATTGACAAATATCATGATGCCGTTTTGCTCAGGTGAGTAAAACAGGAGCGGAAGGCGCCGTGTTGGATGAAGCCAAGAACATCAACAAGTCTCTCTCTGCTCTTGGTAACGTCATTGCTGCTCTGAGTGAAGGAACGGTGAGTCTCTACATCATGTCTTCATGCTTCACTTGGCTAACATTAGCTAAAATGGCATGAGCTGAAATATGTGATAAAATATTCAGAACTCAGCTTTGAAATCCCACGCTGACATTTTGGACTTATTTGTCGTCTCTATGTAGAAAACACACGTGCCATACAGAGACAGCAAGATGACCCGAATCCTGCAGGACTCTCTGGGAGGAAACTGTCGAACGACCATCATCATCTGCTGCTCTCCGTCTGTTTACAATGAGGCTGAAACCAAGTCCACTCTCATGTTCGGACAAAGGTACTCACATACAGACTCAGGTAGACTGTACTCACAGGCTAAAGCAGTCTGCTTGTCTAGCTGCCATTGTTACGAGTCTCCAGCCTGAAGACCATGACCCCAAATGAATGTGACCTGGATAAAGCAGGTGAACTCAGGGAAATGAGGATGAGGTACCGTTGTCTCTCTCCAAATTGCCTCTGAGGTTTATTGCACAAGCACAAAACATAAAAAGAAACATTTCTGATCAATGAGCTTCAGGTCCCCGCTATGATCACTCATACATGTTCATTAATTATAACAACACATTTCCTCTTCCATAGTTAAAGTTACTAAATGAATCACTTTCACTCACTCGCTTCACAGTATGTAACTGGTAAAAACTCACATTCAGTACAAATTAAAATACAATGCTGGGTTCATCGGCATATGTCAGTCTCATAGCCAGTATAAAACATGGATGTAGTCTCTGTGACGTCATCTTGGCAGTGGTGACGTCGCCAGTTAATCCAAATATAGACAAAGAGGCGGAGCGAGGGCGGAGCTGAATGAAACCTGTTTAATGAAACATGCTGACTGAGCTAGCGGCTAACCCGGTGGTACCGGCCGGCTAAGCTAACCCGGTGGTACCGGCCGGCTGAGCTAACCCGGTGGTACCGGCCGGCTAAGCTAACCCGGTGGTACCGGCCGGCTTCGGCACCGGTTACGGTACTTAAATAAGTCGGCATAACGTTATATGTGAACATTTCAGCCTCCAGCTGATCATAGTCACTCAGTTTCTGGAGTATGATGAACTTAATATTTTTGTTTTAGCAATAATACATAAATATTTTTATGAAACATTTTAACATGAGGGTCAAATGTAATTGACTCCCTTTTGGAGCCTGCCCCTAGTGTTTGAGGAATTGCAGCTTTTTGCATTTCCATGTTGGCTTCATTTTACAGCGCCAGAGGTGGCTGCTTGGGCAATCTGATGTTAAACTATTCATGTTACAGGGCCCTGAAACGCATTGGTTAAAAAGTGTTTGGAGTAAATATTTCAACAATTTCTCTCTAAACATAAACTACCACTAAACAATTAGTCTACTGTGTTAATTAAAAAATGAAGAAGCAGGAACCCTAAAAAACATTGTCATTGAACAAACTGCTGGGATATTTTCGCGGGCGTGTGACATCACCGCTAGCAACGTGCGCTAAAACATAAACCTTTACTCACTAAATATCACATATTTCAAACAACATACACATTTAAAACTCTACAGAAAAGTTCATTTACTAAACGTAGCTTTGTGTGCTCAATAGTCAAAGTGTCTTTTTCCACTTTACTAACCTGTAAAAAGCAGAGTAATGAGGACGAGGTCTGCGTTGTCTTTCTCCAAATTGCCTCTGAGGAGCAGAGGGAAGGGCGCGCCCTCACTGACCCCCAGAGCAACCAGAGCCAGCACAAAGGCTCCGCCCCGAATATATTCATAAAATAAATGATAAAAACAGTATAATTACTGAACATATAGACTTTACTAGAATTATTATCTATTCAAACACAACAACATAAATTTGTAAAATAAGCCAAAAAATGATTATCAAAATAAGCACAATTAAATATTTCAAAATAAATGTGGTCACCTGGCCTCATTGTAATTTACAACAGGATAGTCACAGCCAATATGCCTTACTGTTTGAAAAATGAATTTTCTCATTTTTATTATTCTTTCCAATGTAGCACAAGCCACATAGGCAACATGTGAAGTAATCCACATGTGTGGAGGCACCTGTGGTGATTGGGGTAATAAACATCTTTTTACTGGATGTGGCTGGTTGAAGGAGTGAATTTTGAAAGTATTCTTGGATTGTGCACAGTTGCAGCTCTGATAATTGCCAATGAGTACAGGAGCGAAAAGAGTTGGTTGAGTCAGGTTGGACCGAAGCCGTAGAGATTTCTGTTCCTTGCCTTTATACATTAGAGAATGGTCTAGACCTGCTCTGTATGTAAAGTGCCTTGGGATGAGTTCTGTTGTGATTTTGTGCTATACAAATAAATTGAACTGAATTGAAAATTGAATTGATTTGAAATTTTTCTGTCTCTTTCACACATCATAACGTCTGCCAGTGCATCAGTCCACCATCTCTTAACCGTCAGACAGCACACATTTCCCTGAGCTTGAAAAATACTTCCTGTGTTGTTTTTGTGTTTTAGAGCTAAAACCATAAAGAACACAGTGTCTGTCAACTTGGAGCTAACCGCTGAGGAGTGGAAGAAGAAGTATGAGAAGGAGAAAGAGAAGAACAGGAGTCTGAACATCGTGATACAGAAACTGGAGAATGAGCTGAAACGCTGGAGGAAAGGTAAACTTTAGAAACACTGCATTTACATTATAAAGTCATCTACCAGGAAAAGCAGCAGGATGATGTTATAACACGTGTTGAATAAGGTTCAACTTTTTTTACTCCTCTGAGTTGACCCCCGGCACCGACTAGGAGCTCTCGCTGGTCCTTCAGTTTCCAGGGGGAATCAAAACCGCTTCAGTGGTTTTCTCTGAGTTGTCAATCTTGCTTGTCAGGGTTATTTCAGTTGCATAAAATTGAGCCTTTCTTCACTTGTCCAGGTGAATCTGTGCCTCTGGAAGAGCAGCTAAGCAGCAGAAACAAGAAAAGCAGCAGCAGTGAGACGACAGCAGTGATGGACAGCTTGGCCCAACCCCCTGTCCCTCTGTCAGACGAAGAGAAGACACAGTATGAGACGCTCATCACCAACCTGTACCATCAGCTGGACGACAAGGTGAGCCTTACCTGCACTGTCTCCTGGATTATAATGTGAGTATTACTGTATCAGCCCAGAGCCTTTTCTTCTCTTTCAGTCTGTGAAACATTGAAAATCTGCTGACCTGCTGTTTTAGGATGATGAGATCAACCAGCACAGTCAGACAGCTGAGAAACTGAAACAGCAGCTGATCGATCAGGATGAGGTGGGTCTCACCTGAACGTTACGCCCTCCACTGTGCTGCGTGTCAAAGCATTTATCAATGTAACTGTCACAAATCCACCTCTTCATGATCCGTCCATCCAGCTGCTGCTGTCCAGCCGTCAGGACTACGAGCGTCTACAGGAGGAGCTGTCCCGGCTGCAGAGAGACAGCGACTCGGCCAAAGAGGAGGTGAAGGAGGTGCTGCAGGCGCTGGAGGAGCTCGCCGTCAACTACGACCACAAGAGCCAAGAGGTGGAGAACAAGAACCGCTGCAACGAACAATTGAACGAGGAGCTCGCACACAAAACTGTGAGTCCCCACGCAGAGACAAGAGTCAGAATGGTGGGACAGAACTATGATAGGTTCGGTGCGTGCAGGCGGAGCGGCCCCTCCCTGTCCCCTCAAGATAGTGTTTTTTCATGTTTAAAAGTCGTTACTGCCAATTGCACTGTTGCAAATAACTACTACCTCATTTCATTCTATTGCACAGTAATGGTGCTGGATCAGTGCACTGATCATTCTGGTTTTGACTTGTTTTTCTTGAATTGCTTTTATCCTGTGGATAATATGCTTATGTTTTATTTTTTGTTATGTCAAGAAGAATATTTTAAGTTAGATTTTGTTATGTTGTGATTTCCTGTCTTATTTTGAAAATCTAACTCTCCCTCTCATTTCAGATTACTTGCCCTTCCTAGTGTGTTTCCTGCCCGTGTGATTGTCTGCCCCGCCCTGATTGTTTCCACCTGTTCACCCACTTCCTCGTGTATATATTGTCTGTGTCTCCCTTTGTCCTGTGCCAGTTCGTCTGGTCTCGTTTGAGCAGTCAACCACGCCATCCATGCCTTGTTTGCTTCCACGTCAGGTTATTGTTTCATTTGATACTTTGTCTCGCCATTGCTTGCCTTTTGTCTTTCCTCGTTTGAGTGATTTTTCGTTGATACTTTGCACCTGTTTTTCCTCAGCCATTTGTGACCTCGCTAGAGTGAATTTTAGTTGTTACTTTTCTGCTTTGCTTATCTCAGAGTTTTTCCTCTTAAGAGTGATTTTTTGTTTGCAAGTTTTTGTTTTATTCCATTTTATTTTATTTAATTATTCGTTAACCTTTTTCTTCACCTTTATTGACACAGTAGGAAGAGAGAAACAGCTTTTCATCTTCATGTTTGTAACATGTTGAGAAATTGACAACAAAGTGACTTGAATCTGAATTGAATCTTCTGAGGATGTTGGGATGGTAGGACGATGATGTTGGGACCTCTGTCAATGTCTGAGCTGTACTTGTATTGTTCTTCTCCTTTGTTTTCAGGTGAGTCTGGAAGCCGTTCAGAAGGAGTTGTCTACCCTGCTGGAGATCAGTTCTCATCATAAGAAGAGGTCAGCAGAGATCCTCAGTCTGCTGCTCAGAGACCTCAGTGACATTGGCGGTGTCCTCGGTACCACCGACCTCAAAGCTGTAAGACTTAAATACTACTGTCATGTCACATTTCATACTCTGCCACTAATACTCAGTTTACCATTCCATTACTGGTTAATTGAATTACTATCATAACAGTGTTAATTTTGTCAACGAAAACTTAAACGAAAACTGGCTAATTTGTGACGAGAACGTAAATTTAATAAGTACTGACAGCAAACTGTTCATAAGAACTGACGAGTAAAAACGTGAGGAAAAAGCTGACACTGGCCGGCCGGACAATCTGGGTCTTTGTCAGTCACGTGTTCTGACCAGCAGACACGCCCACCATGCGCCATTTTGGGTGTACCGCGGATGTAAACAACACAGACAACACTAACACTAGTTCTTTATGTGCAAAACACAGCATAGTCAGTAACATTACTAAACTCTCTTATTTGCCTTTATGAAAAAGGGAGATCTGGTGTCGAAAGTGATGCCCCTCTGTCTCACCGCTGCGACCCAGGCCATCCGACGCCTTTTCATTATTTCCTCAATCTGCTGTCCATAAACTCTTTTCCAAGTGGGAAACCGGAAAAAAAAAACTTACTTTGGGTTCAACTTCTCTGCCATTTCGTTCGTGTGACTTAGTATTGCAGCCTTTCACACAAGACGAGTGTCAAAGATATCAAAGATAAAGATATGCCGCACGTGAAGACGATGCTCACTGTTGAACTGTTTACATCGCGTGACCCTCCAAAATGACGATTCGACCCACAATGCGGATGTCACAAGTGTTACGTCACCTGACAAAGACCGATTGCACTTTTTCTCACAAGCCTTATACCTTCATATTTATTATACAAGAGTAATATGGTACATGCATTTAAATAACTAAACACATAATTAAAGGTATGTTTACAATAGTTTTTACAACCATGACAAACATCCTTTTGAAAAATCTATTACAGTACAACAAAGCTGTCCAATTTCGTCAAAAGACTAAAATAAGACTAAAACTAAAACTGATTTCCACTGACTAAATTTTAACTAAAACAAAACTAAACTAAAAGACTAAAATGTGACTTTAACTAAATCAAGTCTTT